>OZ014448.1:6295431-6319946 GCA_963966035.1 Acleris laterana | reverse complement strand
GGTGGCGCTGGCGCGTGAGCGAGCCGTTGGCGAAGCACAGCAGCGCCATGTAGGGCGCCGCCGCCGGGCCCGCCAGCACGTGGCCCGCGCCCGGCGCCGCCGCCGCGCGCAGCCCCAGCAGCAGCGTGTCGCTCGTGCCCAGGCTCAGCCCCACCCAGCCGGCCCGCAGCCGGAGCCCTGCCCGTAAAACCATCATTATTCTCACGACCTACAGGGTGGCCAAATAACAGGTATACACTTTAGTTTTGTAATTTTACTCTATGAAATATTTTTATTTTTAATTATTCCTTGTTAAATGTAGTATTTAGAGCTGGCAGTTAAACATGGAAAACAATGTCAGACAAATGTCCACCTCTAGCAGCATAGCAGATGTGAACCCTTTTCATTGCATTTTTCATCACATTTTCAAACATTTCCTGCGTTATCGTTATCTCAGTGACTGTGTCTTGAATTTTTTTTTAATTGCTGAAGGTTCATTGGCCTGTTAGCATAGACACGTTCCTTTAGATAGCCCCACAGAAAAAAGTCAGGGGCTGTTAAATCAGGCGATCTTGGGGGTAAATCAATGTCACCGTTTCTCGAAATTAATCGACCGGGAAACGTTCTTTTTAATGTTTTTATTGTGGCTCGTGCCGTGTGACACGTTGTTCCGTCGTAAAACGATCCATAACAAATTCGCCATATCTACTCAAAGTAATTTTCATGCAACAACTGTCATATTTACCGCCAAAACAAAATGGCGGCAAAAAAAAGTTGTATACCTCCAAATTGGCCACCCTGTAGTAGTACCAGGGTCCCGTTCTTCGAAACTCACTAGATTATTAATATTAGTTCACTCAAACGTTCTACAAGTCTACTAGTGAAATGTGCCACATGAATTAATATTATTAGTCTTAAGGTACACGACCGCTCTGTCGTCGCAGCAACATCGTTCGAGTTAGTAGTGTGCGTGTCTATACGCATTACAACTACGAATATGGCCGACCCTCTCCCGTGAGGTAAAACAACGGCACTAAGCAACGATAAACTTAGTTATACATATTTATATAGAAAACACCCAAGACTCGAACAGGAATCGAAATTTGTAGGAAAGGTTATTCAACTAGCCTAACCCAGGTGGTTGCCCTTTCTTTAGTATACGTTTTTTTTAACAATTATAATCAATTTAAGCATAATTTTTACTAACATCCGATGCATGTCAGCTTGCTTGCTTATCTCCCGAGAGATAAACGTTTGTAGAATTTCTTACTAAACAGCATGTAGTCTCTTACGACTTAATCTTATCTAAGATCGCATTAAGATATTTACGATACACTTGAGATTGTATGTAATTTGTTTGTAATGATGATCCGTTAGACAAGAATACGCATGCTTTTACTAATAAACAGGTATTTTCATCTATTTCAGACGATTTAAGTAGCACTATGAAAACCACACTTCGCTCGTCAGGCCGATTCGGGGTAAGATCCCCCGGCCGCACGCACGGCTAGTGTACGCACCCCCCTTTGGTCGAAAGTTATAGACAAAAGATGTACATAGACCCCGTGGCAATAAAAGAAACATATATTAATAGTTGATCGCTGGCTCTACTTGCTTCTCGCTCATCTTCGCGATGGCCAGTAAGATCACCTGGTAGGATCCCCCACGTACAAAATTAATAGGTAGGGGATCCAACCAGGTGATCTTACTGGCCATCGCGCTCATCTTGGGTGTAGTGCGGAGTCAGTCACCTGCTAGGGCCGAGCAGTTGTCCCCAGTGAAAGCCACGACCTGGCAGTCGGCGCGGAACCCGTAGCGCTGCACGAAGTAGGGGCTCACCGCGCCGAGCGCACTCGCCGAGGGGACCGGCGCGCCGAGCTTGCTGGCCAGGGTCTCGTCCCCGCACGCCTGGAGAGACATTTTACATATTTATAGCTATGAGAATAGTATCTACGAAAAAACCGGTCAAGTGAGAATCGGACTCGCGCAACGAGGATTCCGCAGCGTCGGAATTTGAATTCGATTTTAAATCGAATCAGCGCGAACCCAACTCACACTTAAGACTGCGCCGAGCGTACGCCGGATGTACAGTGGCGCCCTCATTAGGTACCTACTATTATTGTGTTTTCTAATAAACTAAAGTATTTTCTTGAAAATGGTCGGTAGGTTTTTGTACTACAAATGAAAACACAACTTATAGGGTATATCATATAGTTTAATAACAATTCACCTTAAAAAAACAAAGAAATATTTTTAAGATATGCATTTATGCATATTTTTAATATATACTTATATTGTATCGTAATATATATTCACCTTCGAGTTATCAACTTAACGGAAAAAAGTGGCCACCTTTTCCCGTTAAGCTGATTACTCAAAGGGTAATTTATTAATAAATTGTGTTTTTACTTGCGCTACAATAACGTATCGTCCTATTGCAAGGAATTTCTTTAGATAATTAGAAAACACAATAATAGTAATGAGGGCGCCACTAGACGCTCGATGTTATCATACCAAAATTTGACGCTTGTATGTTTTACCGCTTTTGCGATACAACCAACTTAAAAAAAATCTCTTTGGTGTTCATAATATGCTGTTATGAAGTGCCACTTTTCAATTAATAAGAAGCTATAAGATATTTCTAGATCGGCGAAATCAACACCGCGGTAAAGTCATACCCCCTTACTTATAAACGTGGAATAAGCTTGGAATAGTTTATACCATGCTTTGTCCTTATCTGTAATTGTGATATTTGCATCTGACAGAAAGTGACCAAGCATGGCATAAACTATTCCAAGCTTATTCCACGTTTATAAGTAAGGGGGTTAGTGTAGTATTTAAATCATTCCAATGTGCTTCGTCATAGTCGCTCAACTATCTTATCGCCACCCTTGAAGTAGGTACCATTGAAGAGTTCCGGCGGTCATATGTGGTCTTCGTTTTTAGTTCCACCACCAAATGATACTTTCTGAATGCAAATGCTAGACTTGTTACTAAAATATGAGTATGCCTATTATATTTGAGGATTTCCCTCAATTCCTCATTGATCCCTCATCAGATACCGACTTGGCGACATTGGGACCAAGGGGACAAAAACTCTATCAATCAAAACATGATAAATTATGCAAAATCGGTCGACAAATTGTTCCCCAATGTGGCGATTGTAAGATTGTAACAGAATGACAGCGCGTTTAATTTAAATCTGATCCAGTCCATACATCGCACAGCTAGATCAAAACAGTAGTAACTCAAAATACGACTGTATTCTAAATTCAACTTTAATACAATTTCTATGAGCTTGAAACCCAACTAACACGGATGTTGAGTTGATACTGTTTTGATCTGGCAGTGCGATATGTATACTAAGTAGTTCATTTTCTATATTTGCTTTAAAACTGTGACCACCGCTATTACCACAATTACGCGCATAACGTGATACGTGTTTATTATCACACCCATCGCTTATGAAATATGCAAATTAATAAATGTACAAGTACAATGTATGCGTACAGTCACCAATAAAATAAAATAAAAAATATACATCTGACAAGCTCTTGTGCTTCTAGTAATAGTGACGTGTCAGATATTTTTGAGTTCAATGTCGGATAATATTGTAATTGCTGGTTACTGTACTGAACAGTATGAGTAGCATTGGACATAACATAAATAATTTAACAAAAACGTTCCAAAATTAATTATCAACATAACAATAGAGAATAATATTGAAATATGTTTAGTGAAAATAATTCTTCCTAATATCCTAATATTTTACAATGAAGAAGTGATGAGAAGTCGCGAAAGAAAGTTAGTTGACAATATCTAACCTTAAGGCACTCCTCGCTCCAGGTCTTAGTATGCAGATCCAATAGGTTCATCCCGGAGCCATCAGCCATGTCTATCTCCGCGATACGGCCCAGGAACAGGCTGCAGGCGAAGGAGGAGACCAGGGATATCCGCGCGGCCGCCTGGTACACCCGGGGCCTGGTGCGGTGCATCTTGCGGATTTGAGGCCCTGTGAAGCGCTCGTACGCCGTGGATCCTGTTAGTTTGGCCAGCACCTGCAAAGGGATATAAGCATTGGTATATTTACTATATTTAGATATTTTTTTGCCTTAAGAGTGTCGCTCGGTTTACAATGGAGGTCTCCTGATACACAGTGTTGTTTTTAATTAGGACAGAATGGGCAGTATGACAAAATCCGAAACGATAGGAAAATGTCTTAGGAAGCAGTAGGTTTTTTTTGTGAAGCTACTTAGGCAATTATTCGTGGTATATACCCCTTGCGTTTATAGCATCTCGTAATGCATAATCGGCTTTGACCACTATTGTGTGTGTATGAGTGTATGTCTGTGGCACCGTAGCTATTAAACGGGTGAACCGATTTGGAAGCTGTTTTTTTTTATTTGTAAGCAGGTTTTCTAGCGGTTGATCTTAGCTAGGTCAGTGGGGCCATTAAAGAGATATCAGCTCCTTATTTATCTAATTTATAATGTTTGCTTTGTAACTCCAGATGCGCGGGTATAAGGCCTGCTACCACAGAGTAAATCAGTGGAACTGATCTAGCATGAATCTTGCTCACATCTGATCCGCCAACAGCCTCCTCCAAGGCTCTGCAGTCGGCTGAAGTGCTGGAGTCCATCCACACGGGAGAGTCGGCCACGAAGGCCGTGGCGAGCTGTGTGTGCAGGAAATCATCCGGAGACAACTTGGAAAGCCGAGTTTCTGCGTCTTTAGACCACCATACTGAGCCGTGTTGCTGTAAAATATATAAAAATAAGACTCAATAACCACCACTCATGCTAAACTATTTGTTTTTACTACTTAACTCTTTATTACTTGAAATAAACTTTTTAGCATTTTTTTTTCAAATAAATCTTGTACGCTACATTTTCAATGTGTTTTTGTGTAGTGGTCGTAGATGCTTAAATATTAAGCCACTTTTTGGTATACAGATATTTGTTTTCATTAGTATTTGGTTTGGTATAGTAAATATATTTGGTATCATATACAGTGTGTAAATGGTATACGGGCGTTTATTAAAACTGGACATAGATTAAGACTCTACTAAACATTAACAGAAATAATTATTTTGATTACGCTAACATATACACCGTTATTAATTTTTGAACATACATCGACCCGCAATGTACATCGAAGTCCATCTGTCAGGTAAGTACGTAATGTTTAATTAATTGCATTTTTCGTTATACATTGCGTGTTAAATTATTTTGTATGGTTTTTTTGTTAAATTTTATTTTAACAAAAGCTGCCTAAATGTGCTCAGTAGGGGTTATACTAACCACAGTTAAAAGGAACGCCCGTATACCATTTACACACTGTATATACAGGGTGTTCAGCACATGGACCGTCAATTTTTTTTGGGATATTGTTGGGGTTATTTGTTTTCTTTTCGCCCTTGGACTTAGGGTCATAAGGGTCACGGCTTTGGAGATATGATTTGTTAAATGTTTTTTCTCAAATTTTCCAAAATTCCTCCTTTAAACTTTGTTACAGAAAAATATGTTGTATTTAAAACTTGTTAATACATGCTTGTTCAAATACTAATAGTCTTTATTCTAATTGATAGTCTCAAAGGGACGTACGAGGTTTTTTATTTCACAAATTTACTGTTTGTGTGAATAAAATCCAACTTCAAAATTCAATTATTAAAAACCTAAATACAATTTTGGGGTTTATTTTGTTTTAAAAACTTCTCTAGCTAATTACCTTTCTAACGACGTGCTACACATTAATAAAAAGTAAACGGGAATATCCACATTTTCAAAGAAAAGTTAGAGAGCTCCTAGATAACTCGTTACCTAACTGGTGGATAGGCAGAAGCGGCCCGATTCCTTGGCCCGCAAGATCTCCAGACCTAGCGCCTTATTTGTTAAATAAAACTTCGCTTCAGTACTTGTAAAGTATTGAAATGAAGTTTTATTTAAAAAATACTTGAGAAATTGCGTAGGCACTTCCGTTACATAAACTAGTTATTTTGCCCGTCCCCAGACAAAAGTCTAAGGGCGTTAGGTCTAGAGATCTTGCGGGCCAAGATATCGGGCCACTTCTGCCTATCCACGAGTTAGGAAACGAGTTATCTAGGTGCTCTCGATCTTTTTTTTTTAAATGTGGATATTCTCGTTTACTTTTTATTAATGGGTAGCACATCGTTAGAAAGGTAATTAGCTAGAGAAGTTTTTAAAATAAAATGAACCCCAAAATTGTATTTAGGTTTTTAATAATTGCATTTTGAAGTTGGTTTTTTTTCACACTAACAGTAAATTTGTTAAATAAAAAACCTCGTACGTCCCTTTGAGACTATCAGTTAGAATAAAGACTATTAGTATTTGAACTAGCATGTATTAACAAGTTTTAAATACAACATATTTTTCTGTAACACGCATTAATAAAAAAGTTACGAACGTTTAAAGGAGGAATTTCGGAAAATTTTAGAAAAAACATTTAACAAATCATATCTCCAAAACCGTGACCCTTATGACCCTAAGTCCAAGGGCGAAAAGATAACAAATAACCACAACAATATCCCAAAAAAAATTGACGGTCCATGTGCCGAACACCCTGTATATCCCACCAAACTCAACACAACATGTGGGTGAATTTCAAAAACATTCCACACAATTAGTCACACAATTTATATTATTAACTTTCATCACATAATGGCAACAATTAACTTTTTCTTAATAACATACAGTAATTTTGAAATTCACTCATTTGTTATTCTTTTAAGGTTCTTACCTGCGCCGCTCCAGACAGAGCTTCCACAGAGGAAAAGTCAACCCCAGCCACCACCAGCCGATCCATCACCATGTCCAGTGCCTTCACCCACAGCAGGGGAGGCGCGGTCACCTCTCCCCGCTCCCCGCGTCGCACCCCGCCTGCCGTCCTGGTGTATTTAAATCAGTGATCAATAATAAGATTCTCAGGCTTCAGGTTCTCATGTTATTTTGTTCGCAACAATACAAAACCACATTAGGTACATAGATACAAAAAATAAGACACAGAGAAACCGTTGCGAAACGGTCCCAACACAGCATTCGCTAGCTGTAAAGCCAGCACTAGTCTTCCGTTGGAACCGCTTCCGATTTTCTATCAATGAGGGGTAACAATGGTACAAAATGCAATGTGCAAATGATATTTAGTTTTTATTTATCTATGGCTTTAGGTTGATGAATGTAGAGGAAGTGAAAGTTGTATGTTAAGACCAGTGCACCTGGCGTTCCATAGTCGCTGCTTACCCCATTGTGAGACAGGCGTGAGGGTATGTATGTATATGTTTTTATTTATTTTTTATTGAAATGTAATTATAAGCAATATTAACTTAAACTATCTGTTATTGTGCAGAGTCATGTTGAATATTCCTCACGATGATTCCATGTCCAACCAAAAAAAACAATTGAATCTATACACAGGAAAATATTATACATGATTAAAAATGAAAAAAGGCATGAGAACAGCTTGGCTGGACTTAAGCTCATCCAAGGTCGGCGATGGAGAGTTTACATTTAAATAAACATTATATTAAAACAAATATGCAATTACAATAGCTTCAACACCGACGCCTACTGAGTGCTGCCTGCCGATGGGTTCGCCTTGCTGCCATTTTCCAACTTTCAAAGAGAATTATCCAATTTGGTGCAGTTGTTCGGAAGTTATATGCGTACATACATATCGGCAATTAATTCTTATTGAGATTATGAAAACAATGAGTAATATTTCATGTATAGTACCTACCTATGTGCAATAAAATTACAATTCATTTTGTTAATTTTTAAACTTAATATTGTGTCTACATAGGTTCTGAATTAATTATAATAAATGTAGTATAGTTTTTAATTTTTTTTCCCAACACTACCATACATACCTGAACTCAGGAAGGTCCACATCAAATTCAACATCTGCTTCTTGCAGTATGGCATAATCCTCATCAATAATTAGCGCTTTTAACTACAACAATAAAAACAAAACACAACTCAATTATTTAATTGACGTAAAACCTTATGCAAAGAAAAATTATTCAATCTGTTTAAAAAAAACGCAGGCTATCTATCATAACAAGTTCAATGTCAAACTAATAGTTACTTGTTGTTTTCGTTGCTATGAAACTTAGATAATCTTTAAGTCCATCGATATCTTAGGTTCGACACGGGTCTACTTCGCACATCTTACCGTAAATCGAGTCTTAATTAGAATAACAACAATGCATTATTTCAGTCACTAATTACTAAACTAGTTAGGCACTAATTAATTAAGTAAATATAATCAAATGACATTATCGCCAAACTTTGAAAAAACAGAAAAAACTGATGTACGCGCATATAAAAGTTTACATTTTGTTTTTAATGTACACTTACCCTTTGAGTACTAAAATCAAATCCCAAAAAAGTTTTCTTTCGTGTGTCTTCCGTCATTTTTTGAGTTTTGACAGCAAGTCGGGCAATGACACGGTGCGTTCGGGAACGGGTGTGTTCACTTCACTTCGCACGTTTCGTGACTGAATACCGTATGGATTTCCTAGTCTAACTGCGCTCTTGCACGATATCATTATGTAGTATCTTATTTTATTCGACCCGGGAAATTTAATCAATCTTGTAACTTAGGTACCTACATTATGTGCTATAATACGATAAGAAGCAACGTCAAGGTCGCGATTATCTTTATTATAATGTTATGCCTAACCTTAGCCTCTGAATATAATGTTTACATCGGGAGTTAGGTAGTTAATTGTTGGTAAACTACAGTTTATTACACCATAGGCCACACAAAGCATAAGGACGCGTTTATTTAATAGAGTGAGAAATCAATACACGTATCTCACTCTAACGCATAACCTTACACCTAGTAATAGCCGTGTATCGACCATGAATGATATTCATAAACTCCTTATAATATAAGTAACGCAGATTGGTTACCGGGCCTACTTTGTTTATTAAACGATACTAAAGTTAATAATAACGTGGGGATGTATTATTTTTCTCGTCTACCCCTTAGTGTGGGGTATAGTTGGATAGGTTTTTCAAAAATATTGCGGGTTTGTGCTAACAATTTTTCGATTAAGGGATCCTTAGGAGGAGGGAAGAAAAAACTATCACGACTAGGTAAACTTAATTAGTTCCTAAGATACAGGCGAATATAGTGTTTATACCTACAAAAACTCATCTAAGGCAGCACCAAATAACTTTAAATAGAAAATTAGTTCATAGGTAGGTACATGTTGATTTTTGAGATAGTTTTTTGTGTATGTCGTAACGGCTTCGGAACCCTACGCTGAGCATGGTCCGACATGCTCTTGCCCGGTTTTTTAAGTTTAGGTACCTGGGCCATTCTACTTTTCAGTGTACATTTTTGCTATCGTCCGATAAAAAGTATACCAAATGATGAATCCGCGAATAAACAAATAACGTGAACTTAGAATGTTTACGTTTAACGGTTTTCAAAAATTTTTATCCTAAATTACCTACTCAATTATCGCTGAAGAATCTTGGTAACTCAGTGTTAAATTGCACATTTTCCATAGAAAAGGCGGGGACATCAACGTCCACTGCGTTACTCACTTTATAGTTATTACAAATAACTTTTTATGAATTAGTTTAAAAAATTCTATATATAAGATTATTGACGTCCCTTTTCTAGTTTTAAGTTAGAAAAAGCAGCACTTTACCGTTTGTTGAAATAAAAATAGTTTAGTGAGAGCGTTGCTAAAAGTTATGTACAACGAAAAGTAGAATGGCCCACCTGCCTACCTACCGACGATTGTTACGAGATATATTAAAATAATATAAGCAAGCACCCCAAGCCTATTTTATGACATTAATGGTTATTCCAAAAAACTATGACACTCCAGCATACAATTTTAACGATTCCCGCACCCCGCTCTTTTAATCCGGCAAGCAGTTTAGACGAACACAAACAGAATTGCAAAGTCTGTTCACCCAAAAACATCACCCTGTTACTTGGGCAGTCGGGTAAATCTATACTAATATTAATTATTATATATTAAAGCTGAATAGTTTGTTTGCTTGAACGTGCTCGACGACTCAAGAACTACTGGTTTGAAAAAATATTTCGTGTTAAATAGCCCATTTATCGAGGCTATATAATCATACTCACATAAACCGAAGCGAAGTGAGGGCGGGTCGCTATAAAACATATAGGGTGTTGTTAACGCATTTAAATTCAGAGCTTACAGTTTAAAATTACGATGATACACCTTCCCACCTTCTCAATAAGGACTCTGCAGAAGTCTAACATGGTCTTGCCCTCCTACGTGTTCCTACCAACAAAATCTATAAAAGGCTACAAAGGTGTGTCATATTACGTACTCGTGTACCTATATGGGTTGTGACTAACAGGGCTTGGAAAGTTCAATGAACTATTTGGGAATTTAAATTTACACTTTTCTATGTCAGTTTTTTTTCATTTAAAAATGATTGTGTTTTATCCACGACTACTTTTACATTGCGATATTGCGCAGTGTAAGATGTAAAATGAAATAGGGAAGCACGTCTTCATAAATTAAGAACTCGATCTTTTTTTTAGTAGATAGGTATACTGGTGTAATGTGCACGTGGTTACCAGGTACATAGGAATATGATTACTTGGATGACTACGTCCGTATTATTCAGTCTTAGCAAGAGACTTTGTTTGGAACTAGGTATGCTGCTTTTCAATTAAGTTGCATTATGCCTTCAGTACTAAACTTGACTAATCCGCAACTCATGCTATTATTTTAAATGTTTTTTTTTTTTAATAATCTAATATAAGTAAAAGCTTTTCTTAAAGTATATTTTAAACGTAGGTATACTTGTTATTTATTTGTCCCCCGTCGTTAGGTCCAGTGTGCAATAGGATGTAGGTACATAATCAAGCCTACTTAACTTGAATTGTGTTGCAATAGTAATAAAGTTTATTCTCCTAACTTCATGAATTGAAAATGGCATAAATTTTCGATCAAACGTAATTAAAGTTTATTGCCTTAACAGTTGATTCAAATTCCCACTCACAAAAAACTTCGTGTTTGTAGTCTTACAAGGACAATGTATTATTGTGAGTATTATGACCAAGTCTAAGCTAAGATAGAAGCGCCCAAATTTTAAAGCAGCAAAAGTGCGAGCAAATCGAATCATTATGTAACTCATTTTAACAGGCGCTTATAAATATTGTGATTAAAACATCCAAAATTGAATGTGACCATATATTCGCTAGAACAAATAGACGGATTTATAATAGCAAGTCTGGTCAAAATCGGTAAAACCGTTCAAAAGTATTGTTATTATAGCACGGTAATCAAAGGGTTCCGAAGAACTTTCCGCTGTCGAATTGACTAAAAATACGCATTACGATATATATTCGTACATATGAAATTGATCAAAATAAGTGAGACACTATAATTTTACAGCATTCTCTCCGATTATTTTTGCAAGTCAGCACTAGAGGGCGCTTGTTTTCAACGATTCGCGATGTCGTGGATATTTCTATACCCATTGGGCCAATTTATAAAGCTATAGGTACCTAAGATATAGACACATGTAAATTCTAAGGTGGTAATTACGCAAAAATAGAACACTCTCTGAGTAGATACATGAGGTTTACTGAACGGAAACCTAATCCGAAATTACTAAAACATATCCTTAGTAATAGGGGACTGAAAATCTTCCAATATTCGGATAGCTGAGCCGCGACCTTTCGCAGTTCCACGAGGCAGGTAAAAACGCCTATTTTAGTGTCAAAGGCGCGAATTACCGTCCCGTACGTAATGAGCTCGACTTTCCCTGCCGATAGCCGCGCAGCGCAGCCTTGCAGCGGGAGCACTTTCAAAGTTTTCAAACGCATCGTGTCGGCTTGACGCATGTAGCGTAGCTAGAGTAGTTCTCTATTATGAATGATCGTAAAATGGAATTTGCGCACGGTAAGTTTTAGACTAGCTGAGATCCAAACGCTACTAACGTTTTTCTTTTCTATCACTCAAAATAAACTCAAACCACGTGGTCAAAGTTTATATTTAGCTATATTATATGTATATATTGCGACGTCGTCAACTGTCATCCCATACAATTTGGTTGATAGAAAAGAAAAACGTGAGTAGCGTTTGCGTCTTGGGTACTAAGTACTCCTGATCCATTAATCTCAAAATATTTGTGCAGGCGTTGTTCTAGGGTAAACCGTAATGGCCCAATATAAACGATATTTTTTAAATTAATTTAAAATTTACTTGACTGACACAAAGGTATGTTATTGAAGTATCGAAATTTACTTACAGCAAAAATTAACTGTTAAGTACTAGAAACGTGGTCTCCGTTTTAAACCAAATACCTTAAAAATACCATCACATCAAGTTTATTAAGGTACTTAATTTTACATTTGTAACTTTAGGACAATAGCATTTAAAAAATACTGCTTAGGATGCTTAAGCGCTGAAAGCTGTTTACGTGTCTTAACAATGTAACTTGGCTACTGAAAGAAATTTTGAATTTTGAAAGGAATCAATAAAAGAGACACAATAGTTGATCGCCGGCGGTTCACTCTGCCGGTATAAGACTAATTAACGTATTTATTCTGATCATATTTTATACAAGTATGACGCGTAAAACGCAGCGTTTTTTCCCGACTGGTGGGGAAGCTCTCAGTAAGCTGCAAGCTATATTACGTTATTATTTACATACGTAGGGCCGCGGCGAGCCGTGTGCTTCCGAGTGATTAGCTCAGCCCGGCGAGGGTGCACTAAATATAGAACCGCTTACAAGGGAACATGCGCGATTTCCATGTAAACCAATTATTACTAAATATTGTACTACATTAAAAAAAAAACATTACCAATACGCAGGATCAATTACCATTACCAATATCTAAGAGTGTTGTGAATCGACGCCTCAATCACGTAACTGTCAAAAAAATCCATAAGTACAAAATCTCCAGTCGATTACGTTTCTCACCCCCTAAATCAAGTCCGTGAATATATTGTAGATATTATGAAAAACTAGGTTTGTACGTTTCCATTCCGAAATATTTTCTTGAAAGGAAAACGTACAGACCTAGTTTTTCATAATTCAAATTCAAATATTTTATTTCAGATTATAAATCCATAATGGTTAGATACAATAACTTAAATCTAGTGTTAGTATACTTAAATGACTACTCTATTCTAATATGCACACAAACAAACAAAATTACGTTACATTTTTCGTGGCGGTGTCGCGACAGGTGCATGCAGCTGAACGCACCGTTCAAACAACGGCGAATCCCAGCGCTGGGCCAGCATGCTTAGTATGCCGTTCGCGCTGCCGCGGCTGCGGTGGAAGAGTGAAGCTACGCGCTTCCTCATGATGGCGAAAAAGCAGTCCGTATGAGCCTCAGCAAACATTCCCGAGGCACTACAATACCGCGGCAACCTGAACAGCATCCTAAATGCGTTGTTGTACTGGATGCGCAGAGCGCTGTATGCCCGCTGCGTAAAGTTAGCCCACAGACCGCACGTGTAGAAAGTTTGACAGTACGCTTTAAATAGCGTGAGCTTTACTTCATTACTACCACGTGCAAATCTACGGGACAACATATTACAGCGAACACACAGCGCCCGTCGCTCCCGCTCGATGTCTTCGACGTCAGACATTGTATCTGTGACCCAGTGACCCAGGTACTTAAATTTTGACACTCTTTTTAAAGGAGTCCCACAAAGCGTGACCGGTTGCATGTGGTAGCTTTTATTTCCCGATTTAAACTGCATGAGTTCACTTTTGGTCGCATTGTACCTGAGTCCATGGGCCTCAGCATACGCCTCACAGATTTCAATCAGTTTTACTAATCCCCCCGTTGAGGGGCTCAACAGCACCATGTCATCAGCATAACTTAGATTATTGACACATATATCTTCAATATGGCATCCGACATAAGCGCTACTGAGCTCCTCAATGAGGCCATTCATATAAAGATTGAACAAAATAGGAGAGCTCAATCCCCCCTGTCTAACGCCGCACTGCATCACGTACTCGTCTGACAGAGCACCTGCCCACCGGACACAATTTTTTTGTTTACCATACCAATGTCGAAGCAGTGATATGACATCATGTGGGACCGTCGTGTCCTCTAACAATTTCCGCGTCAGTAGGTCGTACGACACCAAATCAAACGCTTTCGACAGATCCAAGAAACAGGCAAATACCGGTGTTTCACGAGACGTATAGTGATGGACGGTCTGCTTGAGACATAGGATTGCGCTTTCAGTCGATAAACCTGGTCTGAAACCAAATTGAGCATCATTTAATTTTATATTTTGTCCTAGAATGTCATCAAGTAAACCATCCAACACCTTCGCCACAACAGTGGCAAGCGATATCGGCCTGTAATTGGACAAGTCGGACACGTCCCCCGTTTTGTTTTTTATGACCGGTACCACAATCGTATTCATGAGTTCATCAGGTAGATAACTATGACTCATACATAGATTAAAAAACATCGACAATACTATTGGCAGGTGTATGCCAGCATGCTTGAGATGCTCAATGCCGAGGCCGTCATGTCCGGGAGATTTTCCCCTTTGCATCTTATTAATTTTATCAGCAATATCTTTAGCCGAAAACCTAACGGACAGCGTCCCAACCTTGACCTCGGCATTGAGCACAGTGGTGGTTATCAGTGGTGGCTCGACCTTAAAGTGGCGCTGGAAAGCATTAGCAATAGCGGGCGGCTCATAATTGTCTGCGACGCTCACCGGTAGACTAATCCTAGGGTTCAACTTACCGGTATTTTTCCAAAATTTGCCAAAGTTCTTTTTTGAGTGATTCTTGGCAATAATGTCTAACTTTATATCTTGCTCGTGGGTCTGACAATATTTCAGCTTACTCTTGAACACTTTTTTAGTTTCGAGCATCTTACTGTAAACATACCCACTAGTATGCTTACCACAAGATACCCACCAATTAAACCAAAACCGCGCCTCCCGGTGAGCCTCGCCGACATGCAGATTCCACCCCGCTATTTGTCTATTTTTTCCACGATTGTTGCTTCTATGTGATTCTTCCGCGGCTAATTTAAGTATAGATATGATGTTGTTGTACAAATCTCTCAACAACCGTTTATGATAATGGTCAGAGCACACCCCATCAGTGCAGGCAGAAAACTCAGCAGGAAAATTAATATATTTTAATCTACTAGTACACAAATTCATATATTGTTCTATTTGAATGGAATCCCGTTCTCCCCAATGCACCCTGTTACTGGAGCTTGTATATTTAGTCACAACTTTTGCATTTATTATGTTAAAATTACATTCCAATAACAAGGGATAGTGGTCAGACCAGTAAACGCCGTACAACACTGACGTACTAACAACCATGGGCCGCGCGGCGCTTGTCATCACGCAGTGATCCAGCCAGCGCCTAGATCCATGCGCATCACTGACAAAAGTGTACGTGTCACTCGGTAGCATTTCCATATCTACACAATACAGGGATTGTTCAGAATTAAAGCACAATAGTTCACGTGAGAACGACTCACCCGGGTGTGCGTTGAAGTCCCCAAGCACTATGACAGATTCCACATCGTTATTTTCCACAATCGACTGAATTTCACCCAAACATTCCGTAAATTCACTTAGATTATCTGAGGAGTCAGTCGGCATATATACTGACATAACGATCACTGATCGGTCATCAAGAACTATTTTGATAGACGCTAGCCGCACACTATCACACTGAATCACAGAAACACAAGGGAACAACGACTTCCTCCACAATAGTGCTACGCCTCCGTGTGGTCTCCCTCGAAGCACCTGTGCTGAGGAATCCACCGCAGATTTACCCGTAAAGGCGAATTCATCATTAATGGTGCCAAGGAACGGGATATCGTGTTCCATGAGCCAAGTTTCCTGTAACGCTATTATTCCAGCCGTGCGACATAAGTTACGCACACAATCTGCAGATCTAATCACGTTTTTGCAATTAAAACTTATTAATTTTATAGTATCATCCATAATTAATAGTATTATTTATAGCAACAAAAGTTAAATCTTAACTTTATTTTCATTATTCCATTTAAAATTAACAAAACGTCGAAACGCAATTCCGTCCGGCCAAAAGTCGTCCTTCAAAAATAAATCTAATTTAATCGTCGGCTTAGTGCAAGAAGTCATTAACCCACAAAAATTCAAGTCCGAGAAAAACGGGCCCAAAGTTTTGACTTAGTCAAATGAATATTATTGCTGTAGGTTGGGGTTTAGATTTAAAAATTAAACACAAGTGGTTAGCTAAATATATTTAGTATCAAAACCAATTAAAAACTTTGTACAATAATTCCAAATAACTTTTTTAAAAGCCTAAATATGTAGTTAGTGACTTTTTGTCTTTCTCGCTTTAAGGGAACTTACAATTAGTTATTTTTTATTTTAATCACAATTAAATCGAGAAACACAGTTTAAAACGAGAAATTTGGTTTCATCAGTCTTGATTATTACCTTAGAAACTTTATGCACATTATTTACTAATTAACAACGCATAAACAGTTTTAAAAACTCTACTTTACAGATATAAACTCAACAAAACCACAACAATAACATAAATTTCTCAAAATGGCGTTATTTGTAACTCCAAACTAAAATAACTAAAAACTGTTTTTTTTTATAGAGGAACTTAATATTATATTATAATCCCAGACACTCACAGCAAGCACTACTTACTTACTGTTATAATATAAAACATAAAAACTTCTAAAAGTATTAAAATAAAAAGATCAGCCTTTGATTTTGAACTAATACTGTAAGTACGAAAAAGAGTTAAAAAACCTAGTCATCCATCTTTTTTACTCTTCGTCTTCTGAGTTTGAAGACATTTCTTCAGGTACATAATCACGACTTTCTTTGGCTGGCAAGTTCTGGTACCAGTGGTGAAGTTCCGCAAGTATAATTTTTTCATTGCACATTTTTAGTAAGTCCTTTTTTTTAGCTAGAGTGATTGGCAGTTTTTGGTTGTAAGCTTTTCTCAAAATGTAAGTGTTATAATTGAAACCCTGTATGGGTTTTCAAGCTTACGTTTTCGCAGTTGTTTTATTGGGGCCATAGATTGAGATGTATTACTTTTTAATACGTGAAATTCTTTATACTCAGATTTGAAATCGTATCTGTATAAAACAACATTCGGCCTTTTTTTCTCTAGTCGAAAAGATTTCACTTTAAGCCATCGCAGTTTTTCTCCATTAACGTCAATCGATCGATTCTGCATCAAGTTATCTCTCAAGTCGTTTAGGTTCAAAATATCTGTGTGATTCATAACTATCGGTTCGTACGGTTTTTTCAGGGTTTTATTTTTCTTATTTTTTATGTTTGATCTTGCTAATCGAATAACATTACAGAAGTCTATCATTGAGTAGGTACACTGGCATTAAACGCAATTGGTTCTCAATCGCACTGTGCATGCTTTCAACCTCCATTTATGTTCTATTTATGTTCTATTACATCGAGATGAGTTGTCTGAACTAAATACAACTGCAGGCTTAAAAGGAATTGATTACGATTTAGGCCTCCACAGGTGTCAGTGAATATGGAAATCTCTTTTACAGTAGATGGGAGACGTTTTATGCACAAAGCCATACCCACCTCATCGCTTCCTTTTTTGCCATCCAGCTCAGACCAGAGGTAACAAAAGCCGTCATTGGGAGTGCGAGCTTCATAAATGGTAGCATTGTACACATTCAATTTGCGTAAGACTCTTCATTTTTTTTGTGACATCTTGTTGTTTTAATTTTTTTGGGTGCTTTTGTTTCCAACTCTTTATCGTCAATATCACTGATCTTATCAGTCAAAACTAAAACCTAGGTACCTATACAAAATCTCGCCGTAAGGACAAAATTGGTATTTCGCAAATGAAATACTTACTTACCTACAACTTAACAGCATAAAGTAATTTGCACGTATCTTATCACTACATATTATAAAACAAAGTCGCTTCCCGCTGTCTGTCCCTATGTATGCTTAGATCTTTAAAACTACGCAACGGATTTTGATGCGGTTTTTTTTAATAGATAGAGTGATTTAAGAGGAAGTTTTTCATGTATAATAAATTTTACGGGTATTACAGAAAACTCACATAAACCGAAGCGAAGCGAGGGCGGGTCGCTAGTTATAAATTAATGACAAAGGTACTTACGCTGTGATTTTCATTCTCCTTATTTAGAATCTTTTCTAACATCAAAGATCCTCGTCCTGCCTTAAATTTAATACCATTTCGCTTCATTTTGTAAGAAATCACTAACTTCTCGCGTAACCTCCATCCCCGGTCGCAGCCGCAACGGTATGACTTCGATCGCGGTGGCCGAACCCCCGTTACCGCGAGAGCAAGACGTACTCGTAGGTATAAATGAGTTGAAATATGAACCGTTGTGCAAGAATATTTCACTAAAGGTGTTCAAATTCATACAAGTTATTTTCCAAAAGTCACTAACCATAATTTAATCACGTGAATTACATGTCTTGGGACATAACAAAAATCGATAAATATCAATAATTACTTTAAAAAATCATTCTGATTGCCATTAATGCTGTCTCCTAGTTTTTTTTTTACTTTATAAAGTGCTTTAGTTATTTTATACTAATGTAAAAGTGGTAATGTGCATCCAATGCTCATTTTGTTAAAAATCATTAAAGCATGATAATAACTTTTATTTTCGTTTTATGGTTTGCTAAAAGTAACTATATGCATATAATGAATTCTAGCTCAAATACTTTCATAGCTTAATTCATATTGTTTTATTTTTTAAAGTTGATAAGTAACATAAGTGAATATTTAAACAAAATAAAAGATAAAAAATAACAAATTTGTTTTGTTTAAAGTTAGTAATGGTCTAAAACCAATTTACATCAAATCAATAAGGCAAAAAGTTAAGTTAATGACTTAATGTCATGGCTGTAACACCGAAATTATTCAATGTAAAAAAAAATGGATACGTGCGTTAGAAAGAGTAAGTCGCGGCGAATCCGCCTGTGCTTGTACCTGTACTTAGTGATTTTATGCCTTTAGTGACTTCTTGCACTAAGCCGACGTTATGTTTAGGAACGAAAACTTTGTAGGCATCGTAACCTTTTCTAATTTTCATCGGCATTTTAACTATATGCACGCTAATACTAGTTTTGCTCCTTATATAGTCAATTATGTCCCCCGCCGTCGTCTCCTGTGCGACATTGTAAATATAAACAGGGACTTTTATAATTGCTGCCTTAAACTTATTATCTGAGGTCACTATCGCTTTTCCCTGCTGTCCAATAAATTGATTTTTAAGTTTTCGTCTTTGTACAAGTTTCCAGTCTTTGTCAGGGGCCTGTGATTTGAATACACCACCTTCAGCAACTTCAGAGTAAGACGCATTTTGTTGTAAGTTGCACGGATTATTATGTTCGAGCGGCGATAGCTCTGGTGACGATGTTATTCGGTCAGCTGACGGGTGAGTCACCGCGCCGGCGGCGAGCGCAGGGAGCGCCACCGGCCTAGTCGGCTTTTTGCCCGAGCAGCGCTCGCTTTCTGACGAAGTGGGTACCTTAATAACGGTCGGCGCGGCGCGCATTGGAGTACCCGCAATTGTCGCCGATTTATTAATTTGTGTATCATCCCTATTCCCGGTGGACACCTCGGGATCAAGGGGAACATGTTGAAGCCCCATTGGCCCGCTACAACACTCAAAACTGTCAGCTAAATAGGCCCCTCTTTTGAAGTTTATGTTTTCCTCGAAGTTATTCACTAACGAAGCCCTCTTGAGGTTTTCTAGCTCAGCCTTTACTGATTCCAACTCCTTTTTAGTCGCAGTTTCACTGATTATCATTTCAGTACAGCTCCGCAATTCAACAAGATCTTTCAGTATCTTTGTCGCGTCTAGATGACTGAATGTTACGGGTGGTAATTTGTGCAACTCCCTGGCGACAAATACTGGAATTTCTTCAGTACTACAGTTCTTCATTGTGACAATTATGTCGTCCAAATCACGATTTCCTTTTCCATTGCCTTTGCGTCTTGTCAATTCCTTTGATTTGGACAAGGATTCAAAAAGTAGCCGTTTTGCAGCCGCGATATCACTTTCCGAAAACGCTGTAGCACAGATACGTCTAAGGCTCGGCTCATCTAAAAGATGATGTTTATTGCTAATATAAGCTAATAACTCATTTATGACTACATTGCAAGATCCACATTTCACGAAATTCGACATTGTTATGGGTAACAACTCCACCGTTCGCGCTCTCCAACATATTCAAAAATAGTAAAAATCGGACTAGGTTTAAGGAGATAGAAACGTTACATTTTGTTTGGGAATCGTCAATCCTAAGAGGATTATCCTAGGTTAATAGACAAGCTGACCCATTAACCTAGCCACCGCGCTACAGTTCTCTTTGATGGGGTTTGGTGTGGGAGAACTTAGTCCTCAGGGTCAGCAACTTCTTCGCAATTTTAGGGGATCCCGTGTTCATGGGCTGCAGAGCTCACAATAATACCACCTTAACCTGTCATTTGCCTTCTACATACATACAAACCTTCACGCCATCATTCCCAGGGTGGGGTAGGCAGAGCTACAGAATTATTAATTTAACTTTTCTATTCTGGTCGAAATAGAATACGTTGCTTCTTCTCTACTACTCTGGATTACCCTGGGGAAGCTCTGGCAGATGATCCTCGATTTTTTCTGCATTTGAGGGATTCTTAAACATTTTTAAGTTAATATTTAACTATCACCTAATAATGTTTTAGGAGTCCTTGTGTGTCGTTAAAAGCGAACATTAGACTAAATCACGGTGTAGTTCATCACAGAGACCACGAGAAAGTGGTACATTCAATGTCATAAGTAAGTGAACTTTTGAATCTAATCATAGTAATTAACTCGTCTTTCGAGATTTCGGATCTTGATGTTGAATTCCAGGTTTAAACTGCATTTCAAAATTTTCAAAATCGGAAAAAAGGTTATTTTAGGTCAATATTTACTTAGATTACTATTGGATTGGAATGAAAAGGTCAGAGAGAAATGTGGAATAAAAGATAAGATGTAGTGACTAAGATTGAAAAGGGCATGCTTCGATGGTTCGGTCATTTGGAAAGGATGGATGAAAGAAGATTGACGAAAGAGATATACAGATCGATAGTGAGTGGACGGGTCGGAAGGGGCCGCCCTAGGCGTACTTTTTCGAGTCAAATCGGAGAAATACCTACTGGAAAAGGGCCGAATCTTAAGTACCCGAAACCGACGTGCGTGCATGACTCGATGTATGAATGTGGAAGAAGCGAAAGAAATTTGTCAAGATCGTAGCAAATGGAAAGAAGTGGTCTCCGCCTACCCCTCTGGGAAACAGACGTGATTTAATGTATATATGTATGTACTATTGGATTGGTACTAAATTAGTTTGGAATTGAAATAACGCCCGTGTCGTTTAACAAGGCCGCCGTGCCAAGGCGCATGCGTGACTTATAATTCGTTTAAAGCGAGTACTTTTACGAAATGTTACCGAAATTAGTTAACTAACCTATTTTAATCACTTATTTTAGTATCGGTATAAAAGTTTTTTTAATTACTCATAAACTTATAACTACTTATAGGAACTTTCTATTCAAAACGAGGTAACGTTTCTCTACCCTTAAACCTAATCCGATTGACACGATTTTTTAATAATCTTGTACATACGAGGG
Organism: Acleris laterana; assembly: GCA_963966035.1. Lineage (NCBI taxonomy): Eukaryota > Metazoa > Arthropoda > Insecta > Lepidoptera > Tortricidae > Acleris > Acleris laterana. The sequence continues at coordinate 6,298,302 of OZ014448.1, read as the reverse complement.
CTGCTACTTATGTAACCGGAATAGAAAAAATAAACAAACGTACATGGCTAAATATGGTTTTATTGTTTTTCGAAGTATTCTCCGTGATAATCGATGCACTTTTGCATACGTTGAAACCAATTTATAAAGCACTTTTTCCACTCTGACTGAGGTATCTCCAAAACGTGCTGTCTGAACGCGTCGACGGCATCTTCACGGGTCGAAAATCGTTGACCACGTAATTTATTCTTTACATTTGGAAATAAATAGAAATCATTGGGTGCCAAATCAGGGCTGTAAGGTGGATGACCCGTTAATTCTATATTTTGACCTTCCAAAAATCGAGTCGTTTCACGTGATGTATGACAGCTGGCGTTATCATGGTGCAGAATGATTCTTTGTCGCTGGTTGTTTTTCCGTATTTTTTCAAATACTTCCGGCAAACAAATGGTCGTGTACCACTCCGAATTAACCGTTTTACGATTCTCTAGGGGCACTGTAGCCACATGGCCATTAATACCAAAAAAGCAGGCCACCATTTGCTTCAAGGTGCTTTTTGCACGAGTTACTTTCGTAGGGTTCGGCTCATTTTGAAACACCCACACCGTTGATTGTTGTTTAGTTTCGGGATCATACGCATAGATCCAGGATTCGTCACCTGTGTAGATATTATAAACAGCTTTTGAGTCACCACGGTTATATTTTTTCAACATTTCCTTGCACCATTCGACGCGAGCCTCTTTTTGATCCTTAGTTAAGTTGTGCGGGATCCAACGCGAACAAATTTTTTTCACAGCTAAGTGTTCATGTAATATCTTATTAATGCTCGTCATACATATGCCTATAGTCGCCTCTATCTCGCGATACGTAACATGACGGTCATGCATTATAAGTTTTCGCACAGCTTCAATATTTTGTGGTACAACGACCGATTTCGGGCGACCATCCTTAACTTCGTCCCTGAGCATACTACGTCCACGATTGAACTCACTAAACCAGTGATACACAGTAGTTTTGGATGGAGCTTCATCACCAAAAGTCGAAGTTAGTTGATCTATGCACTGTTGTTGCGTTAAACCACGCCGAAAATCGTAATAAATCATAGCACGAATATTTTCACGAGTGAGTTCCATTCTTGCAGCGAGATTAAAATTTAAACCCGCCAAAAACAAAAGACTAGCGTACATAAGAAAAAAAATATATAGCGGCCAGTATTAAAAAAAGTTCAAATTTTACCATGGAGGTCAGATATAGCGTTTAAAAATGTTGGAATCCTGGATTCCGGTTACCTAAGTAGCAGCCCTCGTATAATAAAACACTAGCTAGACTAGGTTTAAGGGTAGAGAAACAATTAAAAAATTAAAACAAAACCTCTAAGATATTGTTACTCTTAAATGTAGTTTCTCTGAAATTAAGACTAAGTACCTACAATTTCACAATTTTTGAGTAATTTACTCTTTTCCTATTACAAATTACCAAAAAATCAAGGCGTCAATGCCAAAAAATAAAACCATTTTTACAGCGATGGCAGTTTAAAAAAAATTTATTTTGATTATTCAGAACGACCTTAGTGCCCTGTCTGCATTTCCATTCAATAATAAACACGCTGTATAGTACTTATATTCTTAAATCGTCCGTATAATCTGATTCGATTTCAGAATTATCTTAACTGACAGTACCCTTGATAAACCGCAGAAACAACTAAGTAATTTTGAATTAGGAATGGTTTTCTTTTTTTCAGTCAGTCAGTAGTAAGGCGGTAGCAGTCAGTAGCGTGGCGAGCGGGATGCTGCGCTTCTTAATATTGTAAACAAGAGCTTTTTCGATTGGCGGGCGGTACCGCGCACGCGCCAACCGGCGTGACTTTGCAACGAGGTGTACTTTTTATGAATTTTTGATATCATTAAATTTTACATTATGAAATTACTTAATAAGCCTTTTATTAATTTGAATTATGATGAAGAAGAATTTTCCCGAAGAACTAAACAGATAGATTTTCGCCCCCTTTAACCCCTACACATGCACATTTCATCCAAATCGTTAGAACCGTTTTCGAGAACGTGATTACAAATACATATACAAATACTTATAGAAATTTGTTCGTTTAATATCTAGTAAGTATAGGACTTAAGGACATTGTAACAGTCCATAAAAAGACCTTCGGGTTATACTTCTCTTTCACTCGTTCTCGAAAGCTCTTATGTTAGTCTAGCCAACTTTACCAGAACCTGAAACACTTTATGCGCTATTTCACTGTATGGGCTAGTAAAACATAAAATAGGTCTGGGGCTGCGCTACGCGCGCGGCTCTTTTGTTTCTTTCAAAGGGGCAAAGCGGGGCGCTTTCATCGCAAAATGACTTTTTGTTTTTTAAAAGTGTCAAATCTTGCTATTGAATAAGTGACACTTAGAGGCTTGACATTGTTATGTTACTGTTGATGCGAATTTGAAATATATCATATACCTGCGCTCTATTTTGCTGATCAGTCTCATGTCACCGTAGTACCAAATATTTTTCAAACTCAATGTCCATTTATATAAAAATTAACGACCGTCCACGAAAGTGTCAACTGCATACAATATTGTAAATAAGTAACCGGCAGCCGTACCTACTTAAGACAACTTTTGAGAAAATATCTCGTTCCTTTTTCAACTTGTGTATGAAAAATCGTCGCTCAGGAACGATTTATCGTAATTAACTGACTGAAATTTCAATACTGCCTCAGTATAAACTGAAACCACCGTTTTCGTACAATAGACAAGACGCATTCTGTAAATGTAGCAGACTGAAAAATCTGTGATAATGTATAAGTTTAAGTTAATCCTGTAAACATTTTTTGATAACCGCGGTTGGCAGTGTCAATGGCAAATGCTATCTATTCTTTAAATGACG
>OZ014448.1:6242287-6295231 GCA_963966035.1 Acleris laterana | reverse complement strand
CTCGCACCCACTCCTTCGCGAAGAAGACCTTCCACAAGCCAACCTACTGCCACCACTGCTCGGATTTGCTGTGGGGCCTCATCGGGCAGGGCTACGGGTGCGAAGGTACGCGCCGCGCATGCGCCCCGCGCACGTCGATACCGGCTCCGCGCCCCGCCGCCACGACCAGGGTTATGCAACCGGAGCACCACCACCACCGGCGACCACCTGTCCGCTCACCCTCGGCCCCGCCAATCCCTGCTCCGGGTTCTCGTTCAAGATGCCGCTCGGGAGCTGGCTCGGACCGAACCTGAAGCACGATCTCGCGAGACCTTTGAAGTTGTGAAAGATCCTTTAGACTCCTGGTTCAAGTTCTGTTCGATGTTAGTGCTCCAGCCAAACTTGTGGCATGTAGCGGTGACCGTAGGGCTGGCGCTGGTGGTGGAGCTCCCGGTTCCAGCTAGGATCCTAGTATCAAGTGAACATTTCAGAGGCTATCGATCGATCTGTTTTGTAAGAAGTTTTTTTTCTGACGCGGGGTGGCGGCGCGCGGGTGGGACGCGGGGCGCGGCTGCATCCCCCGCTCTCTCTTTAGCTCTAGTCTAGATATAATATGTTTCCAAAACCTAAGATACCTGAACCCGCCATTTGCAATAACTATTTACTACGTACGCTTTTGTCACCCTATTGGTCGGACAACACGACTAAGTTTTTGGCAATTTGTCCCGACTACCGGCTGCTGCGGCTTTTGACTTCAATACACGTGACCAGCACGCAATTTGTATTGCTCCCGGTTTTCACGGAATTCTTCGCCTGTATCCCATTCCATGTAGCACGTTGCTCTAGGTAAATGGCCGCGCCTGTCGTGTTACACATGATTTTAGCCGTGTATAACGTAGTACCAACATGAAGAGTAAAGTGCGTCTTACAATACAGTCTCGTAAGTTCTCGTTTACTAAATCCCGAACCGAAAGTAAGCAATAAATCTCAAACTAAAGTTAGCTAAACAACTACCTATAGCGTTCGCCCGCGATTTGTTTTACTTAGACGCCATTTAATCTTATTTCGTTTGAATCTGTGTTTTTTGAGTGACTTTAGTAACTCGCAGCTTATTTGTGTAACAGTACCTAGTTGACAAAATGTAAGCACTAAAACTGACTGAACTACGGCACGGGGACACTCGTTAATATCAATTAGTTACCTCAATCGATTTGGTATCGTACCGTAACCGACGGGCAGGAAGTTTCGCGTTTGCCTTTCCAAATAAATATTATTTTTAACTTCGCCCTCATTAAATCAGCAATTATAAAATTCCATATAACATATAAAAATGCCTATCGGTAGGCACGGTCGAGACCTTTACCTGTTCGTTTTCCTCGTGTTATCGGGGCCACGACACGGGGCCTTTCGCGGTTAATACGAGTAATAAAGGAATACGTAGTAGCAACTTGACATTGACATTTAGATGACCAAGTCATGTTTCATGGCATCTATTATATACTAATAGAGCCCATCTTGCTTCTATATCGTAAACATATCGTTATGGTACAATCGGGCAAAAATGTGGTCTACCACCCTACAGTTGAAGTTCATTTGCAAGTCACGATACAAGTTCGATTATCCCTTGCATTAATATTATGCCAGTGACATTTGTCAACCTAAGCGATAATTAGATCTCACAGAAATTTGTGTCAAAACTGGTACATCACTTTCTTAACCAACCGTACCTAATTATTGTTCACTTGACGGTAAGAAAAGTCAAGAATACACTGGCAAAGTGGCACACCACTAAGTGCTTATTGCTATTATATAAAAAAAAAAGTCAAGAATATGATGATCATTATAGTTTTCGGGCATATTTCCACGTCCAAAATCTAACACTACTTACGATACGCACGACCTTTTTTAGATATTTAACTGTTAGTATTTTTAACTGCTATGATTTTACAAATTAAATAACTTCTTCAGTTTACAGGTCACAGACATTATAAATTAGGCAGGTTTTTTAGGTACAAGTGCAGCAAATTTATTTATTTTTATATTATAACATCGAGTAAGGTATTATTGAATAGCACCTAAAAATCATTACTTGTTATAATATTACTTATTATGAATTTTTAGATTTTGGGGACCGTTTAGAAAATATTGAACTTAAAATATTTTCGAGTTGCGTGTCCCTCTCCCTCTTCTACAGCCAAACTACAAGTACCGTAAAATGTGCCTACTTTGCTCCCCCCTGGGTAATTATGCTCCATGGTTATATTAAGGTAAGGTGTATTGTAAATCATTCTATTGCTTTCATTTACTTCGTAGCTGTATGTATACATCGATTCTTTTAAGCAAATTCGTCATCAACCTTGACTTATATAAGGTAACAAAGGAAATAATCACTATGGAGCATAGTTACCCTTGGAGGAGCAAAGTAGGAACATTTTACGGTACCTAATAAAAATCTGAAAAATATCGTAACTGAAAGCACATACTCGTATAACGAACTTAAATGGAAAACTATTGGTTCTACTAAATTTCATCTAAGACAGCACCAAAATAACTTTACATAGAAAATTTAAATACATATTGTTTATAAGCATGTGTTTGTGGTAACGGCTTCGGAACCCTATACTGGGCATTGTCCGGCATGCTCTTGCCCGGTTTTTATATTTCCTGGTATTGGTTTTGAGTACGTTGATGGATTAGTTTATTCATAGTTTGAATTCTCTTTTTTATTTTTTACTGAACTCTTATTCGAACGTACTTTCGTGGCAAAAAAATGAGGATAAAGATTACTCACAAATCTGAAAAACAATACAAAAAACTATAAATAATGTTCCCTTGTTAAAAGTCAAACTGAGGTCCTAAAGAAAAAAGGTCCTAAAGAAAAAAGAAGGAAGGTCAATGTCTCTTTTAGGTGTTAAATATCTTAAAAATATATTTTAAAGGTCATAATACATTCATAAACTCACGCTTTCTTTACCGGAGTGGGGTACCTACATCTGTTACTCACGAAATTAGGGACATAGCACGACAATAAGACCTTCTCGTGATAAAACATTCCCGGAATTAATTAAAGTGAATTATTGTAACACCATAAAATTGAAATATTAAGTAATTCATGTAAAATATTATAACAATAGGTATAAAAAAATACAGTAAGGTGATTTAAACGTTAAATTACAAAGCTGATACGTAAACGCATTTCAGAGTGTCTGAGTTTAGATTTTTAAAGTAGTTAAGTACCTATACAAGGTGTTACAAAAATACCCGTAAAGCCGAAAGGGGGTTAAATGGTACCTTATAATAAGTCCATTTACAATATTTGAGAACCGTACTATCACCGCATGACTTACCGGCAAAAAAAAGAAAACCATTATTGCTTTCATTGATGTGAAAACCCTATTTCAGTAAAATTAAAGAGTAAACTACGCAGATTGTTTATGTACATTTTTACCTAATTCGTGAAACGATTAAGAGACATACTAACAAAATGTACAGAATTCGGTTAGATAGATATTACAAGTCGAGTTTTGGAAGATTTTAAAAGACCTAAACTACTTACGAAGAAACCTAAACTAGCACTTACTTTTTCGTAAAGAACGTCAAAATTACAGGAACGGCCAAAGTGAGCTCTGCCTTGTTCAATGCACAACCTCGCTCGTCGGGATATGGTTTTACACCCATTTAAGTTGAAAAATTATTAAATTGGTAGGTAGGCCTCTCTGTTAAAATAATCTATGCTAACTCCGGTTCCCTGACATGACAGCTTACTAGGGTTGACAATATTTTAGGCTTTGATAATTTATTAGATTTTTTACGGGGTATTTTGTAACACGTTGTATAATACGCATGATAAAGCATTTACCTTAAAACTCGTATTAAGTATTATGAACTTTAACGGAAAAGGGCCGAGTTCAGGTCATTAGAAACTGCATTTTATACAGTATTTGATTATTAGATCATATTTTGTGGGACATATGTTCCTATATATGATGTAATTTCATCTTATTTTCATAATAAATAAATAAATATAAATAATTTGGAATATTTGATATTTTATTATATTCATTGATATGAAACAGAAAAGTCCTTAAAAACCGTCAATTCGGGACTACGAAATAGTCGACATGCGAAAAAGAAATTTAGTAAGTACCAATTTCAACAAACGATGTTAACCGCTTACCAGACGATTAGAGAGTTAACAGCTGTCAAAATGTATGAACTAACAGTCGATTAATATGAATTCAATTATAAATCGTTTGGTGAAATGGGTACTTTAACCTTATTTCGTGAATCAGTTAATCGATAAAAATTGATCAATTCTATGCAAAAAAAATAATTCAAAATTCAAATAAGTACCTTAATTAATATGATATGATATGACATACCAAAAAAACCAAAAAGTTTTTTCAAATTGACTTTAAATTTCCTATCATGAGCTTAATAAGAAGTTCGATGCTTCTCCTTACGTGTCGTCTCAAGCGACCCGCACGGCTCGCACACCCGTTCGTGACGGACTATGAGTTTACGTGTCGTGTAACGTATTACGTAGTTTACCGCACATAACGTCAAAAGTTAGTTTATCACACAAATTCAAATTATTTATTGCATAACACATTTACAGGCTCATTAATATGGTACATTATAGGTACGTACACTGGTACCTATGTGACACCCTGCAAGGGTACAGCAATATCAGAGGGCTATTTAAATTTATATATACTCAGTACTAAAATATAAGAAAAACTCAGCCACCGACTCGTAATTCCCTATTCATTTATACATCATCATCGAACTTATCATTAAAGCATTCCTCTAGAGTATAAAACCATTTATTAACTAAAAATGTTCTCTACTTATTGTTGAAAGACTTGGCTGTTTCAATATCTTTTAAGGAGTTGGGAAGGTGGTTCTTAATTGTCATATTATGCGGATGCGGACGCGGAACAGCTGGAATATAGATCTTTTAGGCACGTATATTTTTTAAATTGAGCTTGAATTTCTCATAGGTGGAGGCAAAAACTCGTGTACTAGCGCGAAAAGCGGGTCGTTTCCCTACCTTACGAGAACAATGTTTTTCAAGGCTAAATACTGTGATAAATGGAAAGTGCTATTATACCTGCGTCTCTGAATATGTTGACGATACGAGTTCATTGTATTGTTTCTTGCTGGGCCTATTTTTGCCTTGGCCTAAGCGGTGTAACCGACCCAATTATATTTAATTACGTTTTGTCCTTATCGCGTCATAAATAGTAGTACCTAATACGGAAGGGGACAAAACGTTTTAGCGATGCAGAACCCGATAATTACTAATATGGCAATATTGAATGTCCTAGCGAAGTTTAATTAGAATTCTTGGAACAAATACGGCGCTCATTCCCAAAATACCAGTATTTCAAAATACCAAACTACTCTTTTTACCAGGTTCTCAAAAAACCAGATTCAAAATGTTGGGTAAAGATAATAAATAATACCCTAATTTGTATGTTTAGTTTTGGGATTCCGATATATTGAGAATACGGTATTTTAAAATACTGGTATTTCGGGAATGAGCGAAATACGGATAGGGATGTAAACTTTGTTGTTGACGACGATGTTGCCAATTTCGATCCTCACAAATAACAAAAGTTGTCTAAAACGAGATGGAATTTTACAGCAAAAATTTTAAAACTCTTTTAAGTGTAAAATTGTATTAAATAATTGGCATCAAATACAATAGGGGCCGAATTTATTTCTGAACTGATTTAATCAGTTCGAAAGAAAATGACGTTATCTACATATTTTCAAAGTATTTGAATACCTAAACTTTTTTACATACTTAATTAAGAATAGTTTTTTTTTTTTTTTTAACTGTCACGGCCATGAATGTAGATAGATTAATGAGAAATATGGCTATAAACTTGGCAATCTCATTATTGACATAATTAAATAAATGATATAGATAATTTGTGTCTCCATAAAAAAAAAATTAACTATACTGTACCTAAACGTTTTTCTGGCAAAAATGCAACGCAAAAAAGTTTAGAAAAGAACACATAGATGAGCATTATGGCTTATGTGTAGTCAATGATATAGGTATGTACGTAATCAAATCACGATTTTATTTCGTTTTACTTTTTAACGGACTCACCAATCCGTATTGTCAAAGACCTTTGGTCGAGGGCGTAGTAACGCTTGTTGTTCTTGGATTATCCAAACAAGATCACTTTTTAAAACTAAATTTAAAACGATTGCCTAAAAAATGTATCTATTAAGATATTGCAGCATCGATGTCAACAAGATAACTGAATTTTTAAACGACTAAAAAATATTTCTATCCATTAGTGCAGCTTTTTTCCTCGTAAACTGCCACATTTAACAACCAGTTCGAAACATATTCAGTGTCTTTTAATAAAAACATAAAACAATTTTGGCTAATTCTACATATTTAAGTTCTTAACGGATAAAAGCAGTGTTTTCTCTACTTACTAACCAACAACTTGTGCAGCTTTTTCCCGTAAATGGCCACATTTACTCGCAGAGATAAAACTAATTTATGTCTTTCATTGGGACATGAACATGTACAGTCAACCAATTTGATTCCTAGGCCACTATGGACTTTGTCAACGTGACGTTGTAAACCAAATCATAGGGAGTCTCTTACGTTTTGGTTGACAACGTCACTTTAACATAGTCCAAAGTGGCCTAGATATCAAATTGGTTGACTGTACCTACATACTATGCGTAAAAGATTATTCAAATTACACATGGTGTTAACAAAACGAACCGATTTCTTAAACTACTAACCAATTGCTGACATAAAATGACTTGTCCCTTCGTATATCTACTGTAGCTTTTTTCAACGACTTCCACTTATCGACTTTTCGAGCATTTTTTAAACGCAAATTTTCTTTTGATTTAGAACACGAAATTCATCAAATCCGTCAAAGCGTTTACGTGTTATTAAGTCAACATCATCACTTCCTTTCACATTATTAATATTTAATGTATATAATTAAAATTCCAGTCGTTTTCACTGCAATAAAGACATTTACATGTATAAAATATAATTGTGGTTTTTAACGGATCCAGTTTCTTCGTTTATACCCTTTTATACCTAAAGTTTGACCAAATAACTCATTTGTTTGGTTAAATATTATAAAATGTTGTCTCCTTCTTATTGGAGAGGGAAAATTAAGGTAGCGACAAAGAATATCACTAAAACGTTGAAAAAAAAGTAGCTACATAATATCGAAAAAATCATCACGATAAATAGATTTAATTCTTATATAATGCCACGTATATAAACTCAGTTATTTGCGTATTCATATACATAACTAAATTTTTTCGGTACTAATTACATTAATTAGGTATAAAAAACTGTTTCGAGGCGCAATTAAGAAGCGTAAAATGTATAGCAAAACTAAAACTTCATGGCGTAATCAATTTAATCAGTTGTAATCAGTAATCTCAATAGTACATTTCATCAAAATCGGTTCAGTGGTTTAGCTGTGGAAGCGTAACAGACAGATACCGCATAATATTACTTAGAGGACGCCCGCGACTTTGTACGCGTAGAATTAGTTCTCCGGTACTCCCCCTATTTCAACCCCTTAAGGGACGAATTTCCAAAAATCCCTTCTTAGTGTACTCCTAGACCTCATAACGAACCTATGTGCCAAATTTGAAATCTCACTAGACCCAGCGGTTTGGGCTGTGGGTTGATATGTCAGTCAGTCATTCGGTCAATTTCTTCTTTTATATATCTACATTATGACCTCGAACACATTATTAACTTTAAAACCAAATACGACTGTAAGATATTCAAAATTAATATTTGGCGAGAGCCATTTTAAGTTGGTAGAGAAGAGTTTCCGTGGCCTATTAGCTAAGAGTATCGACTCGTGATCGTAAGGTTCCGAGTTTAAGCCTGAGCGGGAGCCAAGTAGGTGCCAATGACTCTTATAGCTCAAGCACAGGTCCGATGTTGTTACGATGAACGATAATCTTCGTAAGAAAAGCAAATTTGGACATCTGAGTATGTAAGGGGTGTAATTTCTCAGAACATGGGGGAAAATAAGGTCGAAGTGAATTTGAAAGGACTCATGTGTATAAGACAAGACAAGACAGGACCAGACAAGACATGATGGCAGATAAGTCACTACTAAATGGCATTTTGATCAAACGGGTAAGAGCATTTAAAGGGAATAAACAAAACTTACTAACTAAACGCTACGAGTCCGTAGTTCGTAGCAGAGGTAAGCGTCGCCCGTAGAGCCTTGAAGCGTAGCTGGCGCTAGTGTCTACGTGTAAACCCTATAACCGTATTCCACTTTAAAAAATAAAAATAAAAAATCAAGTAATGATTTTTTTGTAGTAAACCGTTATACATATAATACTGATACATCTAAACGCCTTTTTATTATTTGTAGGAAAGAGCACAATTAATTGCATACTGGTTTTTAATCGTTTTCTCTTTAACTTTTACATTGTCTCAACAGAGCCCACTTTCAAGCTTATTTCCTATAAATGGAACATGGTTGTTTGTGGTTTTCAAAATGTGTTCGACTTCACATCATTATCTTTCTCCTATCAACTCTTAAATATCAGAACTATAGACTACAGTGTTCTGCGTCCAATTTTCCCTCTCATGCGAACAAAAAACAAAACCTTTCAGTGCTGCCAACACAACAATAACATTATTTCATTATGACACGTCGTGCCAGCACTATCGCTCGTCACCACAGACAAGCACATTGTACCATAGACAATGTGCCGTAGACAATGGCCGGGAAGAAGGCATTGTGGCGAAGATAGCAGTGTGTGATGTGGGGAAATGGAAATGGACAAGTTATGTCGTGTTTAGCTAACTTTGTTGTTGAATGCTGTCTTGTCTGTGGCAAGCTACTCTGGTGTAGGGCGGGCTTTGAATGGAGCAGTACTTATAATATATTATAGTGCCTACATCTACCACCATTACAATATGCTTTCATGGTAGAGCGGGTCGCTTTTGATATGAGCTCTTGGAATCAAATTAAAAAAATAATAGAGTTTGGTTTAGCAAGGGTTATATAGTTTTAGTCCATTAGCTGTTCCAAAGACTTTGATACATTAGAATCGTATTTAGGACGAACTAGATTCATATTTTTGCTGCAAGTGCCCGTAAGTGTAAAACTTGGCCTGCGCACTGCCGTACGCCAAAAACCAATTTTTGTAATTAAAATTAAATTTTTAGGTACCTAAAGTTATTAATGAAGATGTTGATTCATTAATGTTTGGATGACAATTACACGAAGGGGATGCATACTCCACTCGTCCACTAAAATTTAACAATGTACCCTACTATGATAATTAATAAAAAGTTTCAATTTATAAATATTTAGAAACAAGGTATTTTGTCTTTGACATCCACGCATCCAAACTTTACAAATTAGGTGATAGGTATGATAAAGATCCGGTTAATGGAAGTACCGAAATAACTACTAGTGTAATTGGGATTGTTCATATTTTTACAATTACTGCAATTCGAAAACCATTTCGAGGAATAGGGTAAAAAAGCCGTTCTGCATTATTAAGTTTTTGAAATATTTATCTATTTTGGATATTTTGACAAAAGTATATTTAACCTTTGTTTGACTTTCGTTTTCGGCTTGAGGCCCTCCTAGGTGTATCTTACGGGTTAGGCGAAAACAGCTTGAAATACGTTTTCATACACTATTACAATCACTGTTTTTCATTGGATATCATTTAATTGTTGTAATTTATTAGAAAATGCCATCCCAAATTTAAAATAATCATGTCATCCATAAAATGTCTGCTAAATAAATAAAGATATTAAAACAAAACTACTTATTGGGTCAAATATAAAATTAATGAAATTGGTGTCTTAAAATTTCCCATTCTTTCGAATGAGAAAGTAAAAACCGTGAGTTATTTTTTTTGGTCAATCTCAATTGTCATTTTTTCAATTTAAAAATAGGGAAAATAAACTAGGACACGAATCTTACGTGTGTTCGCAGTTAACGGTAGAAAATAGACAATAATAATATAATCGATAAATAAAAAACTCTTAAAGAGGTCAAACACCAATGTTCGCATTGTTGTGTTCCGGTGTGGGGATAAGACAACGGGTGAAATTACTAGCGTAGAGGCATTCCACCTTAAGTCATTACAGTTGCGACGCATCAGCAGTAAGCAGTTGAGAATGCAAATGTCTATGGGCTCAGATCCCCCTTACCGTCTGCCTCCTATTTCACCATCTAGACAATGATAGCATACATACATTGCAGAGTTTACAAGGTTTCACATCCTTGGGATTTTTATAAGCTAATACATGTACTCTGAAATGTCACCTGTCACCTGTCATTGTCAGGTGGAGAAATACGGGGCAGGTGGCCTGTGTTCTTGTTTCCCTTCTACATGGCTGAAAAAAAGGCCAGAAGCAGACACGCAGGGTCTAAACCTTTCACTTAGAGTATTACTTACTACTTATAGTGTTTTCAATCCACGAAGGCGCGCCTTGTCGCTCAAATTGATCTGTACACGGTTATGCATCAATGTACGTCAAATTAAGTAAAGGCGGGACTTCGTGGATAGAAAACAGTACATCACGAGCACTGTAACGTGCACTCATCAATTTGGATTCAAATTGAAGTTGTGTTGGTTTTACCCGTAAATATACGTATAGGCCCGTCAGCAACAGACAAGTGGACAGTCGATGAGCTTAAAATTTTCTACAAACGTTCTTACGAGTATTCTCTTGACAGTGGAATGATGTTTAGATAATTTTGAGCTGTCTGTACACCATAATGGATTCGTGTACGTACCACTGTAGAACTATATACGCTGCACCAGTCAAGTTTGAGTGACGTGGTGTACCATTGCGACAGAGCTCTACACGAATCATATTGTTCACTGTACAATCATCGGCCAAAAATTTTGTCTACCACCCTACGGTTGAAGTTCATTTGCACGTCATGATACAACAAGTTCGATTTTCCCTTGCAATAATATTATGACATTGACACGTGTCAGCCTTAGCGATAATTAGATCTCACAGAAACTTTTTCCCAACTGGTAGACCACTTTCTTGGTCGACCGTACATTACCTATACCTATAATCATAAACAAGCCAATCATTAAGTAAGCACTAAGTATCATTTGATAACCTTTATTTTGGGTCAACCACAACTTTATTGAACATATCTTAAAACGAAAACTAACTAATCATCTTTTATGTGGAATAAAAAATGTAGTGACTAAGATTGAAAACGGCATGCTTCGATGGTTCGTTCATTTGGAAAGGATGGATGAAAGAAGATTGACGAAAGAGATCAGATCGAAAGTGAGTGGAAGGGTCGGAGGGGGGCTAGGCGTACTTTTTCGAATCAAATCGGAGAAATACTGGAAAAGGACCGAATCTTAAGTACCCGAAACCGACGTGCATGCATGACTCGATGTATGAATGTGGAAGAAGCGAAAGAAATTGGCAAGATCGTAGGAAGTGGAAAGAAGTGGTCTCTCCCTACCCCTCTGGGAAACAGGCGTGATTTAATGTATGTATGTATCTTAAAACTGCAAAAACCCATTACTTAAGTTAACAATGAATCAAAACTCTGTAAGAAAATCAATATCAGGTGACCTTTAAAGAAACCTGACATCTGACACGCACTTCAAAGTCTATTTCAGGACGACATTTACACAATTCGCCTCACCTTTCGGGACACCTTGAATACCTTTAATTAAAATAAATATCGGTTCGGATAAGAATTTGTGGAACATTTTACCGCAGCAACTTAGTACATCCATCCCTTCACGAACTACTCGCATTAAGATTCTGTGAATACCGTTCTTATTTCGAGGATGTAAAGTCCAAGTGCGGTTCAGAGCGGCGTGGCAGCAGCCAGGGCTACGCCCGCCATATGTAGGGCAGCAGTGACGTCACTCCGTGGTGACCCACTTCCATTGCCATTGAGAGACGCGCGTCAATGGTGTCCCCCCCCCCATGCACAAAACCCCCTTTATTTAGGAGGCGTGGCAGATAATGTGGATATTGAATAATGTTATTGTAGCTCTGGAAAGTTGAATTATTACTGTATTTGCTAGAAAACTGACGAAAGAGCTGTGTTTGATGGAATTAAAAATGTATTTGGATTCCTAGTGCATAATGTTGGATAACAGAAATAGTATGATTTAAAGTCCATAATAATGTCAATTAATTTATTATTTACACATTCGTTTAACACAAGTATACATTTATTGCGGCGGCACCAGCTGCGTCGGCTGCTATTAAATGTAACATATTTGCTTGAATGTTTAGTCAATGCGCGTAGCGCGTGTAACTCTCTGTAACTTTGTGTACTGTAGAACTGTGTTAAATTAACAATGTGCCAAGCTGCTCGTATGTAGGACTTAGTCCCTTTGTTCAGTGCTTCTCAAAGATCCTATTTTATTTTGCAAACGATTTTTCTTTAAAATATTCCCAAGTCCTATTTTTAGTTATCATAAAAGTTACATTTCTTGTGCCGTTACGTGCCACTTAACAATAGGTGCCTGCAAAAAACATCCGAACTTTTCTCGTTAGCTTTTCTAAAATCGTCACAATGTCGCCAACATGACAAAGGAAATGCACGTTCCATTCAACGCAGCATAAAATATTTATCAGCACAAAGACGTAGATGTGCACGCCTCGGCGGACTGCGCCATTGTTTCGTTAAGTTGGACAAACTAAGGTTTATAATGTACTACTTGTAGTTGAACTTTAATGCTTTTCACAAAGGAAGTGGTGTCTGTAACTCACTACATTTACAGTACATGAGTCTTAAGAAAATATAGTCTCATTATTGTTATTTTTCTTTGGCACAGTTAATTTTCTACATACATAGTGCAGGAATTAATATAGGTGTGGAGGATTTCTACTGTTAAATGGACGTTTAGATTCGAATATATTTGATAGCAAACAGAATAAACATAGAAGTGCATAATCCATTACTGATTGTATGTATATTTGAATTCGTGAAGAAGTCATTATTTCCATTAGCTTTTTTTTTTTACAAAGATCAATAATCTATATACCTAAATATAGCAAGCAATTTTGGTGTACAAAGATATATAATCTTCACACCTGAAAGCTTAGTTAATTAGGAACTAAGGGCCTGTATTATATTTATAATAGATGAGTAAGTTTATCTGCCGTTTGAAGTTGGCTCACCCCTGGCCTATTTTCAAGTGTAAGAAAGAGAAAGGGCTAGTCAGTCAAATATGCTTTACCTGCCGATTGTGAAATAGGCGGTAAAAATACTTCGCGTATTACAGTATCTTTATATGGATGATAGTTGATGCTAACAATTTTTGTCACGGCCCAGTAACTGTAAGAGCTTTGTTCTTAAATGGTCATGTCTTTACGGATGTTAAAGTGTCTGCGCTCCCTAAAGTTGGAGCTGCACTCCACCACTCGTTAGGCTGCTGAAGGACACCATTACGGCACGTGTAACTAGGGTGGGCTCACATCGCGGGTGCAATTAGGGCGGTTTCATACAACTCGCTCGCTCCCCGGAGTCGCGTTAACTCAAGTTTGCAGTTGTTTGTTCTTAATACGTGAATAATAGTGCTTTTGCGTCCCCGCTAAATTAAAAATCAAGAACCAGCTCATAAAAACCTCGAAACGCTTATATAAGTCATCTCACTTATTCCTGCTAATCAAAGCTATAATTAACTTTTAACTTTTAATCATAGTTACTTATGTAACTTTTAATTAACTTGGCTTTCCATTCAGTGCACGATTTTCCATGCCAATTTACAGTTGTAAACTGTAGGAAAGTTATAGCAGAGCGGACAATGAGCGCGCCACGACACGCCGCCACTTCCTTTCGCTTGAATGGGCGGAGGCGTCGAGGGGACACAAAGCCTGTGAAATTTTTAGTTCCCGAGAACAGAGGCGTGTGCATCTCGCAGGGACAGTTTTAATGGCTGCGCGGAAAAGACTGACGCGATGACAGGTAGAAGAATATTTTATACTGGCAACAAGGTATCTTCAGCAACAGCGATTGGATCACAATTTGATAATGTTGCCAGCCACACTTCAAACGGCGTCCTCATTTGCGCGGAATAGGTTTACTTTACTGTTAAAAAAATCGGGTCGTTAAAGCTAGACCTTTATTTCTTGTTTTAGCCCGTGTTGCTACCACATCTTAATAAATTTATCTTGGTATAAGTACGAGAGTGAAGGATGCTTTATCCACATTTTGTCATGCGATAAATGCAACCATACTAGGCCCGATGGTATCTTGCGGTCTGATGTTTTATTAGTATCTTCATAGATCGGTAAAGTGTCTAATCGACATTATAATTTTAAATCGATAACATAGCAACTGATGCAGTTGGTTACGAGAAATTTACCTGAAAATTTAACTGAATACTAGAAATTTCTGCGTGAAAACCCCAACCTTTAAGGTAGTTAATGAAGTTCGGAGTTATGTAATTCAAGTTGACGTTTACATTTAAAGCTTTAAACGTTGAATTATTATTCAAAGCATTTAAACCGCTATCAAGGAAGGCCATATTAACGGATTCTGTGGAAGCACCCCGCGCCTTTCACCCAGTCCAGAGTTGGTACCATCCCAGCTGCATTAATTATGTACTGACGGCAAGTGTGAAGCCCGCCGTTGAATACGACCGCCTTTGTGAGACCAGCCTTAATGAGGTCGTTAGTTCCTCGTAACGAATTATGATTATTTAAAGCTTTACTATTTTTAATATCTCTTGGGTTTCTTGATTCATAATATCAGTAGTTGAAGATTACTGGAGATAGTTTTATTTCTGGTTATGCAAGGATTCATTTTATTTACTACTAGGGGACTATAAACCCTATCCGTAGTACATCTCAGTCACAGTCAAAACAAACTGTACTTGCGCAGTTAATCTAGCATGTAACCAAGTTTTATAATAAGTAGCGAATTTATCTTCTTAAGTTGGAAGTGTGAAAGCAGACACATTAAATGTAGAAACTTTTTTATATTTTATTACTTGTTTCTTGAACTCCCTTAAGAAATGTAAATATTATTTTACGGGTAGACCAGTAAGTACCGCAATGGTCAATAAAATTTGGCAATGACTATTATGTAGGCCACCGCGTCCACAATGGCTCTATTTATATCGAGGAGTTAAAATAACACGCCGTATTCCTGTACGGACTGAAATAGCGGATCCGGCTTGTCCGACGCCGTGCGACATACAAACGGACCCGTCCACGGCTCGTCTTAAAGGGTGAGAGACGGTCGAGTAAGTTCGCGTAAAGGTAAAAAACTTAAGTAAATGACCTCTTGCTTGTAGTTGTGTACAAAACTAATATGGAATAGTAGTTAGTTAGTTATAATGAATAAGATCGTCAGAGTATAAAAATAAAGAAGTAAAAATCAAATAATGTCAATGTCTACAAAAGTAATAATAATAATGAAACCAAATAAAAAGAGTACAAAAAACCAATTAATATAGCTTAAATGCTACAGTCATAAAATGTCAAGAATATGAAATAAAAGTAATAATAATCACAATTCAATATAGGTACATATTGAGTATAATTGAATAATTGAGTATTAGATATTGGAATTTACGTCAAATTTCAAGTATACATATAATGTCGAACGGTCTATACAGACGTGCTACACTTACATGCAAGAGGTCTTTTACTTAAGTGTTTCACCTATACTTGCGGTTCGGCGATCTCTCGCCCGTGTGCCATCCGAAGTACGCGTACTTAAAAACCGCCGAGTACTTAAGTTCCTCGGCGATCCAACAGGTTTGAATTTTGCTCGTAGCCTGTCTTGGCTCGTACGTCTGTCATTGCCATTAGAGCCGCATGCCCGATCGGCGTTCAAAGCTGCCCTGGAAGCAGTATACCTATACATAAGTAAATATTAATATCAAGGCCAATTCTTACACAAATTGAGCTACTTAGTAGAAAAACTTAGCCTTAGGCTTATGCAATAGACGTACTTACCATACTTACAAAGTAAAAATAATTAAAGGTAATAATTAATTACCTATATTAAAATTATGTCGAAAAACATAACTCTTCTTTGAGCAGCCGGGTAATTAAAAACAGGCCAAGTTTTCATATGTCACTAGAAGTCGCGATATCTAATAAGGTACCAAGATTGGCACTAGACTTGACAGTCAATCACATTTGATGCTACTTAATAATAATTTTGACCCCTTAATTAGCAGTTTTCTATACAGTCAAAAAAAAACTTTAGAGTGAAACCTCAACATGCATTGGCAATAAATTAGTCAGACTCCCAACAATCTAGTGCCAAACATAGCAGTTAAAGCAGCTGTACGATAATTTTAAATGTTTCTTAGTTGAACTGAACAACATTTGTGTGTCTACCGGCGCGACCCAGTTCCGCCGCCGCACGTGGTCGCGAGCTTCGGCCGACGGTTCGCGATTAAGCACAAATGCTAACTAATGAAAACGATAACTATAAAAAAAATATTAGGTTACAATTACGGCACTTTTAGAAATTGTATCCACATGTATAAGAGTCGCGACGTTGTAACAAATATTGTGGCACCTAGTTCTTTGTACTTTATCGGGGTTTGATGAGCCTCGTAGGAATAAATACACGGGCAGACAAGCATACATTTATAATATTTACTCTTAAAATAATACTCCTATTTAGATTTTAACCAACTTGCTTTATATGAATTTCACAAATTTCGGATCAATTTTTGCAAGTCTCTTTGAACCACTTACCGTCTTTGTAATGGGTTCAAATTTGGAATACAAAAGTAAACCCTAAGGGAATGCAGTATTATGGTGCCCAAGAGCTGATCTGATGAACGGGGTTGGAAAGTGGCAGGATCTCGACTGTGAGAGCCATTTGCGAAATATCCAGTTATACTGTGCTAATTTTTCAGTTGAGTCAAGTGTCGTCGTCCCTCTAACTAAACCGTCGTTTTTAGATACGTGAAACAAGTCACGGCTTATAACGAAGTTAAAGGACACTTGGCCTCGCGTTTTTTTTTTTTAATAAAACCTGTTTTTAATCCCATCTGTATTCAATAACGAGTAAATAATTACATCCATTTAAAGCACTCGACCGAACCGAAACACATTGAAAATTTTCATAGCTATCTTACATTTCGTAGCAGTTTTCGTAGCAAGGTCCACATAAATAGCTATATCATAAATTGCATAATATTTTCAACTCTTATTGCGTATAAGTAGTACAGACCTACATCAATAATCCTCAGAAGCTTCAATTTTAAAATGAGAATGCCAATTCTGGCTGTGGGCTCTGGCATATATCATCCAGCCAGTATTATCCATTTTCATAATTTAATAGAATAGAACACAACTTCCCTGGATAATAATAATCTGTGCAGCGCGCGCACTTCCGAACGCCCCTCTGACGTCACGGGTGACACAGTTGCGCTGGAGCGACCCGGTTTCAGAACGCCGATACGAACACTGGCTGGCTAGATTATGAGTTTGAATTTCGAACTTCGGTTAGTTCTTCATTTTATTTAAGAATTTGTTAGTATATACAATCTTAGGGCCGACGTTTTAAATCAGAAGTTATTTGAACTAATGGTTAAAAATCGTAACCAGTTGTTAATCTGAACCAAATGTTCGATGTATTTTGGTTCGATTTTCGAATTTTAACAATTAGTTCCGATCCGGCTTTTTTGATCAGTCATCAAAAAAGCCCTTATTGTTTTAGCCGCTGTATAAACCACGTGCGATTTTAAACGTAAGACAGCTATACCGGATATTAAGACAATATATATATATTTATGTGATGACACCATAATCGCATTACCCATTCAACACTCATTACGTCAACGTTTCAACTTCAACATTACTTATTTTGGATTGATAAAATAAAAATAGGAATAAATGCCAAAACTTGCAGTCTTATTTTTACACAATGAAGCGAAATAAATAACAATCCAACATTGGGCGCAAAAATATCTGACAAGCATGAGCTAGGTTTATGAATACCTCTACTAATAAAGACGTGTCAGATATATTTGAAAAGAAACAAAGACAAAAGAAAATTCACTACACACATGACACACAGAATAAGAAAATAACAAAGTAAAAACTAAAAATAGCAATAAAAAGAGTATAACCAAAACATTTAAACATTTTAAATAGAAATACCTAGGAAGGTACTTAGCCAGTATACAGCATCGACAATTTGGCATAATTTATTTAACAAAAAACAAAAGAAAGACAAAGAAAACTAAACTATAATTTAAGGACAAAGTGCTGGTTGGGAAATTAGAATTTTTTGCGCTCAATGTTTTATAATTATTATTTGCTGGTGACTAACACGTTCGTCTTATTCGTTCACTTATGTGTTGCTAAAATTGTAAAACAGTTAAAACAATCTAATCGATTAGTTAGCAATGTAGCCCCGTTTATAAATAAAATACAAACCAGTTAGTTAATGTATTAATCTAACTAATTGAATTGGCTTGTTACTGGGTCGCTGCTCCCGCGGTGACGTCACTCGGCAACTCCCAGTTTCTGTTGCATTTATTAATATTGTAATTAATTAATAAGTCGTATGCGGTAATGTTGCGCTTAGGTTTCATAAGAATTATTAAAAAAACTATTTGTGGCCCACTACTCCGTTCGCGTAGAAGTTGTTTATCGGTATTCCGTCGGGAACTATACAATTTTCAGGGATGGAAAGTATCCCATATCGTTACTTGGGATCCAAGTCTACCATATGTCATATTTCATCGAAATCGGTTCAGTGGTTTAGCCCGGAAAGCGTAACAAACAGGCAGAGAGACGTAATTTTATGATATTAATTATATTTAATACAAGATGTTGCGCGCGACTCCGTCCACGCAGAAAAATAAAACAAAGTCTATGTCACTCAGGGTGAATGTATCTTTCTCCAATGGCGAAATAATTTTTGAAATCAGCATTGTAGTTTTTGAGCATATTCAGTACAAACATACACACACACAAAAATACAAATCTTTCCTCTTTATATTACTAGATTTTTAGCTTAGCTTAGCTTTTAGCTATTCCCTCTGGAACTGTCTAATTTTCCGGTGTAAAAAGTAGCCTATGTGCTTATTCCAGGCTATAACCTCTAACTCTGTGCAAAATTTCAGCCGTTCTGGCGAGATTGAGTTACCTACATAAAATTACTTGACACATTTGTCGGCATTATTCCTTGACCTTCGCCAATTTTTTGTTGCCAGCATTGAATGCGTTGAGTACGTAAGTAGGGCGAATCTGAGTACCTATAGATCGATTTCATTGTGTTTTTTGCATTCATTGATTTAACTCAACTGTTACATCTTTCCGTTTGTCCGGTAAAAACCGGTACCTATTTTGATGTTATTTCCATTTCCGGGACGAAATCCCTGGGCCAGAGTCCTCGAGGTGCGCCTGCGCTGACGTCGCGCGCGTCACAGTTTGTTTAACTGCCGGTTATTTTTAAACTGGTTTACGGCCGAGTCTGTCGCAGCCGCGCATCATAGACACCAATCGCTTTTATAGTAGTCACAAAAAATGTAGATGTCGCTAGTTGAGTATTTTGACAGCTGTCACCTGGCTGGGTGACAGATGTCAAACTATACTTGACAGATGTTGGCACGTTATATAGTTATATTATATGCCAGTATAGTGATGTGTATCCTGAAGCGATGTGTTATGATTGAATTTGTAAAGATGCAGTTTAATGGCAATTAATAGAATGAGACGGCTGTAATGTTAACGGGTAATTATTGCAAAAAAATTGCTCGTGTAAGCGCACCATTACAGCGTAGCTGATTCCGTATGACAACGCGGCCAGGGCCCGTATTATGGTCACCTTTATCGCGGTGGATAAAGCATCCGTCGCTCTCGCACTTACGTACTGGTCAGAAAGTGACAGACGTTTTATCCACGTTTACACACATCGCTATTTAAACACGACCATAACAGGCTCGCTGTTTCTTTTTATATAAACGTAAGCGTTATGCATGCTGTGTAGGTTCTATCGGTTTCTAAATCGGCTAAAATTAGACACTTCGTTAGAGGGATAAGTACCTACACTGTAAAGCTGACGCAGGATTATTGGCCGTGGAGGTGTTGTAGGTAATATTTAGCGCTTAGCTCTTTCTTTATTACGTAGTAAAGGTAAGCCTTTTCAAATTTTCCGTGACAAAAAGCGTCTTATGTGGAGTCGACGTTATAAGTAGCTGCACACTTTTGTACTTTGTCGCTTTAACACCCTTGACCGATTAGTTTAGAGCGATAGCACTTAGAAGATGGTTCGGGTTTGTACTTGTATCTCACTCGCTCTCATATTGTCTTATTAGAGCGAGTGAGAGGGAAATAAAAACCCGAAGCACCTTCTAAGTGCTTTTAGACCATGTAGCAGTGCAAACGAGTAACTAAAGTGTGCACCTAAGCAGTTTAGACTGAGTACTTAGAATAGGTCCGTACACGTATCGTCAGAATCAAGTCATTTCTGTTACTGGGATAAGATACTATAACAATTAAATCATATAAAGTCCGTACTCTTTCCACCTATACCTGTATCCGTATTTATACTTGAAAATATCCGGGTTAAGGCTGTTTACAGCAGTTGTTTAGTAGCCAGGTGTCGTGTAGTTCCGGCTTGCTTTGAAGTTTGTTTATGGATGGCGTACGATTGTCGAATTGTAATCAAACACAATGTAGGCAAACTTAATGGGAACTTCTATTTCTGTCCTGAGGACTGCTACTACCGATAAGCCGCTGGCGTACTGGGGAACACAAACCTAGCTGAAGAGGCTTATGAGTCTATAGGAATTCTAAGTACCTACGCAGTCTAAACTGGGACACACTGGGGCCTATTGTTATCGCATAATTTTAACTTGACTGCCATTACTGTCAAGTAAAAGAGCACGAACGATTCGATCGTGTTGCAGCAGTCGGTATAATAACGTTGACAGTACGATAACAGTCATTTCAAATGAATTAGGGTAGGTAGGTATGTAGGTGTTTATTTTTAAACATATCTATAGCTAGGGTGTGTCGCACTTTAAATGCCAAGGGACCGAAAAGAAAAAAAAGATAAAAAATTAGATGATAGACCGTTGGAAAACATATCAGACAGTACCTAGATATCGAACAAAGACTTTGTTGTCATGCAGCTAGCTTTTCTTTCTGTTGACAGTTTAAAGAACAAAGAACCTTTTTAAGTAGCTCTATAATCCTAGTTTTCATGGTTCATACTTAAACGAGTGGCCTTTGTGTTCTCTTAATTACTTGTCGTTTTTTTTTATTTTATATTGAAGCTTAATGTGATTTCTCCGATGCATTTAAACTCAACCTAGAAACCTACTAATCCTCTAAATAACTAACAAACAAAACACATGAAACCCAATTTTCCATGGTGTCCCAAAAATGTAACAGCCATCAATATAATACAAGATAAACAAGCAGCGTGAAGCGAGCCCCGAACACGCGGGCTCCGCGCGCCGCCATTGGCCCGCGCGCGTGACGTCAATGCCGACCTCCCCGCCCGCCCCGCGCCCCGCCGAAGGCCACGTGCTGAAAAATAATCACGATTTTCCGATTTTCGGACGCCGATGCGATTTTGTTTCGGATAATTGTTACAGCTGGTACTTGTCATTGACACGATGATGGAGGGACCGGCTTATCTTAGGTCATTTGAGTTTGACGAACGATGATATAGGTCTAAGATCGATTTAACGTTTTAACGTTTTACTAAAACAAATATTAAGTTTTGGTGTATGTGACATTGGGGTCGGCGATTAAAGCTGCATTTATACCAAACTGAAACATGCTACGTCTAGAATGAAATGGACTTAGCTTGCATCTTTTTGTTTGGAATATTTCACCCTGAATGAATTTACATAGCTGTACAGGAAAAAGATATTCCGATAATTAACTTTTTCACGTAAAATGCAATTATTAACTATGCTTAGTTTTATTAACACGTTTATTAAGTTGATAAAAAATTACAAATACTAAATATTGTTACGAAAACAAAAGCCTGTTTAAACCGATTCAGGAAGAGGCAGAAGCAACCCAGAATGTTAAAAATGTTTAAATTGCAGAAACTGATGGCGAAGAACAGAAAAAAACATAACGTAACTTTCAAACTATGATGAAGACTACACTACGTACACACTTAATTTTTAGGATCAGAATAAATGACCGCTATTTTGCACACGTTAAAGTCCGGGCTATAGCATGTTGGACGATGCTCAGTGTAAGATTCCGATGCCGTTACTACGAGTACAAAGACCAAAAAAACACACATGTATGAACGAATTTTCTATTTAAAGTTATTTGGTGCCCTCTTTGACGATTTTTAGTAGGTTTAAACACACCTGCACCTAACAAGAACCAGATAAGTGTACTGTGACGTGATAGTTTTCCTTTTAAATTAGTAATCATTTTCGGTATGTCTCAGATTTTTACTGTTTGTAGTTTTCCCTGTAGTGGGTGGGGCCCGTGTGGACACGTTACGTAACTAGCAAAAATTACACGTCTCGAGTTCAATATTCTCCAAACCCTCATCTAAAAATTGTCAATGGTATTGGTACAATGCCGCAGGGGCCATTCTTAGATTTAATGTTTTAGTTAATTTATATATTTAGAGTTAGTTTTATTTAATTTTAGTTTTCTTTTTCAGTTACTGTGTTTTAAAATTGTCAATAACATGTACTTACCTAATGTTGTTTTACGAGCTATCCAATAATACTTCACTCGATGCGTGATGTCATAATGAAAAAACGAAACTTTTGCATTACTTGTTAAAAAAAACTACACCTTTTTCGGCGTACTTCCAATGTATTATGATATGATATTTTCACTTTACATTGTGATTTGCATTATATGTGTAAGCATGTGCAATCACCAGCAATAATTATATTATCTAAAATTGAGCTCGAAATTAAATGAAGACGTGTCACATATTTTTGAGCCCAATATCGGATAGTCATCTTCGCTGGTGAGTCTACAAATTTGCAACTTACATTTAATCTTACATACTATATAACTATATAGGTAGGAAAATACGAGTATATACTAAAAGATGTTATACTGTTATTTTTTTGTAAACACTAAGCTGCACTCGAAGACCGCCTTCGCTAAGTGAATAACCTATACAGGGATTGTTTTTGGGTCACAGTACTCGATCGGCAACAGTAGGCTATTAAGTTCTCTTGCTTAAAATGTTTAAAGTTGTTAGATTCAGAAAGCTGGCTAAGAAAACTGTGCTCAGTGTAGGGATTCGAAGCCGTTACTACAAACACCAAAACATACTTAATAAACAACAAGTATGAACTAATCTTCTATTTAAAGTTATTTGGTTAGGTTAGGGTCATTAGCCGCCTGTATCTTAGGAACCAATCAAGTCTTCTCAGTCGTAATAGTTTTCTTTCCAATTCGTTATTGTGCTTTCATTTAAAAAAAAAACTGATTTATATTACTTGTAGTTTTGGCTGGGGGTCGGGGGGGGGGGGGAGGGACGACTCGTAACTCTAGCGAAAGTTACACGTTTCAAGTTCAATTCCCCGAAATTAAAAATAGATAGTAACTTAGGTTTTTTATCGACATCCATAAAATATGTTCAGAAGCGATAGGCAAATGCCCTGTATTAAGTAACCTGTATCTGTGGTTGTACTTTAATGTTAACATTAAAGTATTACACGTCATTAAAGTATCGGTTATCGCTGTAGTTGCATCATAATGATTACTTTAAGGTATTGGTGACCTATAGGTACTTTAATGTGAACAAACATTAAGATATAGGTACATTAAGATACAGGGTAATTGTAGAAAACGTATGATACCTATATGCATGTAGGTAAAGTTATGTATGCGACTGTACGCATAATTAGGTATTAAAACACTCGTTGAAACTCGCCTTGCGGCTCGTTCCATAAAACCACACTTTTGTATTAATCCCTCTCATTCAAAGCCCGGATGACAGGAGAAATTATGTGCTGACGTCTCAATAGTGCGAGGACATACATTTTATAAGTCGATGTCGATATAAAAGCCCGATGTACTGGACAGACTGAATGTCAGAAATATTGTAGTTGTAAACAAAATTAAAATGAACTGATTGTATTTTTTAAATATTTTATATAATTTTCGTAATATTCAATTAGCATTTTTTCTAAATTTTCCAATTTTAAACTCCTTCGCTTTGGTGATAAAATCCATTTCAGCCAACTAAAGGACCGTTCTAAATCTACTGTAGTAATCGGGGCAAAATTTAAATAATTCATAGTTTTGATAATAATTATAGTATGTAATTAGCTAACTGAAATAATGTATGATGTAAGCTTACCTAGGTACCTGATGTAATATTGTGTAACAACCTGACATGTAAAATAATGAGCTTGATTATTAAATTTCTGATTCAAAAATTGTTCGTATGGATGTCGATAGAATAGTCGATATTTAATTAAACACTAGGAAAAGTGCATTTTTTCTCCCGTCATCCGAGCTTTGCTCATTATGCACCAGTTACATAAAGAACTATTATAATAGCCCTATTACGCGTATATCGCGTACTTTCAACGACCTATTGATAAATAACCCACAAGTCGATATTTTTAGTAGTACTGTTTCTAATCTCCTTGGAACTATTTCTAAAAAGATTAATTAAATCACAGGTAAGTTTGTGGCGTTTCATTCAGGCTCTCTATAATTTTTGTAAAATATATTTGGTTTTTTTTTGGTGTACGTAACGTAAAGACGACGTTTTATGTAAAAACATAGATTCATGTATATTATCAATTAACTTTGTAATTTGTAATTGTGCCTAGTAAATAAATAAATAAATAAATACCAAAAATACAAACTGAAAAATAATATATGTCAGGGGACAATGTCACACCGATTGAACTAGTCGCAAACTAAGCTCTAGGCTTGTACTATGGGTACTAGACAGCGATATAAATACTTACATAGAGAAATATATACTTAAATACATAGAAAACATCCATGACTCAGAAACAAATATTTGCACTCATCACACAAATATCTGCCCTTACCGGGATTTGAACCCAGGACCTCTAACTTCGTAGGCAGGGTCACTACCAACTAGGCTATCGCGTCGACAAATTATATTCAAAAAATGATTTTTCTTGTTACATGGATGATTTTTTATTGAAGCTGTGAAAAAAAGGCATGAATACTCCCTGTTGCCGCGATTAAACCGTGTTATTAGGTACCTACTAGGTACTGTAATCTGATTAACCGGTTAGCTGGTAAATCGGTTTAAAGAATCTTTATTTCTCAAAAGAAAGACATATTCCACTTAGATGAGAAATATTACTTAACTAAATAATTAACTTAGCGAGCAATTTAAAACAAAAGTACATTTAAGAGCACGTAAGGGTTCAAAAATACATTATAATAATTATACCTAACAGTAAGTACATACATTATTCGAATTACACAATCGAACAACAAGAACCAAGCACTGGTGTTTACCTGGCGCTGGCAGAAAAGATTTACAGCATACTAACAAATAAAAATTAGTTTTAGCCAAGTTTAAATCATTAGCCAAGCCTTACCGAACTGTGACTTATTTAGAAATACATCAAAAACCACCAGTCCCGCCAAAAACTGCAGGGAAATAGTCAAACCACAACAACGTCGAAAATATTATTGCACAGGAGCAGGCAGAGTGTACTGGTACTAAATAAGTATTATCTAGAAAAACACGACCAAAATGGGAGCAAATTTACTTCGAATTACAACGATGAAAACATAAAATTTCGTATAAGCAAATAAGACAATTTCTCACATCTATCAAATCGGTGATTAAGTAATTTTGTTATACCAAAGAACCGCTTTACGGTCGAATTTATATTAAAATATAAGGCCATCCTTAGATAGAGCACCCCTACGCTTCTTTTTGGCGCACTCACAAAATTATGTTACTTTAGTGTTTACTTAAATGTATCTTTAGATTGTTGCAAGTTTTAATCCAATTGTATCGTTTAGGACTGGGCCGCCTATACTATCAAAATAATAAGAGCTATTATTACTGTAACAATATGACAACAACAGCGGTAGAGACAATGTAGATTAAAGGCTCAGGAATTATTAATGCTAAAATGTACGACTGTAAAACGTTTTTTCTTTTTAATTAACCTAAAAACCGGTAACTTTTAAGGCTTCCCTAAAAGTTTTTGAAGGAACAATGTTTACTGGTTTTTTACTGGTAATTTAAATTTGGAATTACCTGTAATAATAAAAAATGCCAAAAACATCAACCTGAAACAAAATCCCTCTTCTCAAACCTACACGTAGTACTTGCGCCGTGTAGATTCTAATAAGGGTATTGCCCTCGCACTATTTCAGACCAACTCTGTTTACTTTGGCATATTAACAGCTATGGGCTTTGTTGAAAGGAAAACAGTTATCAAATTCATATAAATTACTATGAATATTAAATTGAAAACCGTTTTGAAAATTGGTGGTAGATTTAGGCTTTGGTCGATATGTTTCGACGTCGAAACATGGCACCAAACTCAGTTGGTACCTGAATCTCCTTTAAAATATTTCTTCAGTAAGTTGGCCATATAAATGTTCTTATACTCGTCGGTAATATGGAGTGAATCTACTAGCGTTTCGGACAACACCAAAATCACCGACATATTGCCGGGAAGAAGCGCCGCAAGAAACTCCAGACAATGGTCGTTTTTTTCAATCATAATTCATAAAATTATAAATATGTAGCGTAATGTATATACCCATTAATTTATAATGTACAAACTAATAATTTATTCTTGATATTTATTATTTATTAATTTAATCATGTGAATCATAAAATCATTCTAATTAATAATTGTAATATTTAATTAATATTCTAATTCAAATAATTAATAATCCATTGACGAGATAAGAAGGTAGGTATTTAAATTCGATCTATTTACGTTAATATGAATGCTGTAATATAGTACTTAACTATTACTGTTCGGAAACGAATGGCGGACGCCGCGCGGGCTACCGACACCATCCATACGGCCCCCTCCCGAGGTTATTTAAATACGCGGTGACGTATCCCGCACCGGTGCGGTAGTACAACA
Organism: Acleris laterana; assembly: GCA_963966035.1. Taxonomy (NCBI): domain Eukaryota; kingdom Metazoa; phylum Arthropoda; class Insecta; order Lepidoptera; family Tortricidae; genus Acleris; species Acleris laterana. The sequence goes on along the minus strand of OZ014448.1, from coordinate 6,268,198 downwards.
CTAGCCCAAAGTGTCTATTTATTCTATGACACTAAGCGTCTCCTTGATCGCTGCCCTTCCCCGATAAAGAACCTCGTCTTTATTGACAGCGCGCGTAAAAATAGACCATAGACAAAATATCGGTTTATTTTCGACCAAATCAAAAGCGCGGGAAAGTTTATGGCATTGTATAACGATTATTAGGTGTGATGATTTGTTTCTAACGTGCAGTAAAGGAATTGAATTGATTGCTTTAGAAATAGAAATATCATGATGATAACACTACGCATATTTGAGGGGATTTTATTATTGTGGCCATTAAATATATTTCTGTTTATCGCTACTTATTTTAATATAGCTGGCCAAAGATAGATCGAAGCAAGAAGAGCAAACCGTCCTCATCCAAATATACTACAGACAATAACTAAAAGGTAGATTGTGACACTAGGGAGCGAAATGCTTTTTACGTGGGTTATATTCAACCCTAAGCGAACCGAACTATCTTCATGTTACATAGCAAGACAAATGCTTTTTTGTATTGCAATTTAAGTGGTCTAGTTCCTTTCAAAAGCGTAATTTTAACTTCACATAAGTACCTATTTGTTTAATAGTTTGTTTAACAGTTATTTTAAGTTAAATTTTATGAGTCAATTGGGCACCCGTTAACGTTATTGGAATGACATTAAGTATAATTAGGTACATGAAATTGCAATATTATTTTTAAAAGCTAATCTGATTATGGAGTCGAAAGTAGTCGGAAGGTAGCAACAGGATCTTCACTATACGTTTCGTAGACCCACCGTAACGTGGTCTCGATAAGCAGATGAAGATCGCATAAAAAGTAGAGTCGGCCAAACCACTCGAACTTTTGACAGAAACTTATTAGTTATTATTTTCTTATTTCGTATTAAGCATTAAGATTGGGTCTTTAGGCTCCACTTTTGTACAATTACCTCTCTCGCATCTGAGTGTATAAACACTCAAATGTTCGAATGTGTAGGTTCCCTCACGTTATTTTCCATCGCATCGTGTATTATACTTGAGTTTTAAAAGTTATTGGTGCATGGAAATGGGTTCGAACTCGGTACCCAACGATCACAACTCGAGCTCCGTAGTGACAAAACCACCGACACCCTTTCATTAAGAGATAAACGAGCCCTTGAATAAGTAGGTAAAATAGGTAGTACGAGTAGAAAAATATTGGAGTAAATCCCCAAGTTAAAGTTGTCGAGAAAAACGTTCACTCCTTATTTATTCATGTAATCATATCAACATGTGTATATGTTATTTTCTGTTTGTACAATAAAGAGTTTACATACATACATACATACATACATATCCTCCCTATATCCGGGAACGACAAACAGGGCGTTAAGACCGTTGAAACTCAATCTACGGACACTAAAATTCCGGGAGTGCAAGGCGATACCAAAGGTGATCGAGATTGTCGTACCAAGCTACATAATTGAGAATACGCACACTCCCGTAATAATTTTTTGTACGCTCTGACGGAACAACTTATACTCGCCGGTTAATAATTGGTCCGTTGAGTTGAAAAGAGAGCTACTTAGGAGAATAACATGCGTATATACAGGTTGATTGGTTTTTAGATACATTTCTATAGGGACATAGTAGAGCTGATTTTCACCTAAAAATTACATGTCGCTCAAAAAACTAGGTAGATCTTTTTTAAGAAAATTGTTTCACAGATTTAAATGACAACAGGAACTCTTTGAAAGTGTGATCTCATAAAAATCATGCTTATAGAGGTTTGCCTCAAAAATATAATATTTTTTTGATTATGATATAATGACTAAACAACTGTGAATATTATTAGTTTTTGCAATAGTCAGAATGATGTCATTTTGATTTTTTAAGTCTAGCCCTAGCTGTGACGAAGAAAAGACCATGTGGCGTTTTAGTTCTTTAACCAGTAATATAAATTTGTGTATTTATTTACTAGGTAAAAATAAATAATTAAATATCTCAAAAGTAGACTTTCGACTCAATCTCTATAGTGAAACATATTTTTTTTAGTTTCAAAAAATATTGTCAATTACTACTTCATCATTTATTTACAATAGGTACTTATCCTTAACTTTCATTACGTTTTAATACCTCATTCAACAGCTAGTAAAATAAGGAAGATTTTTAAAACAATTATTTTTACGCTACGTGTTTGTCAACAAATAATCATTACGTTTGAAAAAATACATAATGTTTAAAAAAAGTGAACCTACCGATTCTACCAGCTGTTACTAGCTGTTTAATGAGGTATTAAAACGTGATGAAAGTGACTATATAACATTTAAAGGAAAGTATCGAATAACCAATCTTTCTGTATTGTGATGTCGTTTGATTTTATTTGACAGCTTAGTGCGATTGTGCCGCGTGACGGACGCAGGAGGCTCGGCGACTCCCAACACGTGCTGCTTCCCTTAAGTTAAAAATTGCAGTGCAGCTACTACTTACTAGTGCTACCTACTACTACTAATAGTACAAGCGTTCATTTTGTACCTACTTAGCACAGTGACCCAAAGATGATCTTGGCTTACGACACCAGCACGCGGGTAGCACAAGTTGTATTTTCTCGCTTGTCACTCAGTGCGTTTCTATCGTTACTGACTAGATAGAAAGGGACATTGGAGCGACAAGCAAGTCGCCGGCAACTTGTGCTAGCCGCACAGATAACGCCTGCTTCCCGGGGTCCGCTGTCAAGTGATCAAAGAATTTGCGCATGAGATTACATTTAAACGCATTTCTACAGGCTTTCGTATCCGTTGAATTTAGTAGGCTGCCTCGTACGAGCTTGTTCGACCATTTTATGTTTCAAGTTATTCTTATTCTTCTTATCTCTTAAATTTTCCTTTTTTTTGCATTTGAATTTCCGGACTAGCCCTCAGTCAACAAGCTTTAACCTGTTTAACGCTGCCTTAAAGGTGCATTGAAGTGAAAGTATGCTTTTTTTAATAATTACTACCATATTTCGAAAAAGATGGTCATTTGAAATCCATTTAGAAATTTGTTCATCGCTGCAAAGTACACCAGAACATACAACGGTAACAACGTTGCAAAAAGCTGAACAGTAAAAAAAATTAACTATGCCAAATGGAAGGAATAAGTAGGTTTCAAACGGTCTTTTCTTCAATATTTTTCGTTATTTTTCCCAATTCTGATTTTAAATTCACCGAATCATCATAAAGCGTTGAATCACGGATATTAATAGGTCAAAATTTAGACCTTAAAGAAGCGTTGACTAATATTAAGATTAAACCTGCGATATCGATTATCTCCCTATAACTTTACAGTTTATACATCATACATGTTTTTACGCCATATAACAGATGTCGCCAGACCTTAGGATTTAGAAATTGATTAAATAAGAATGTATTCTAAGTTCAATTGCCAAAGACCTACACTACCAAGGAGATATGTCATAAAGTGACGTAATAAGATAATCGTAAGAGTTTAAATATTAGGTACAATTTGGTTTGGTTCAGTACGTCACTTTGACCATAGTCTTCTAATGATCTTTTTCGATGTTGCTTGTTCGGTATATATGCAGCTAGCTTTAAAGTGATCTAAAGCTACCTCTCGCAATCAGCATGCATTCTGGGTTCAAGTAGGACGTGACGGCGCCGGGCCGCGCCGCGCATGCGCGCCGCCCTATCGATCGCGCGAGATGCCTCTCCGCGAACGCACCGTATCGCAAAACGTTACAATTTGTCTATGGCCAAATGGAATGCGAGATGATTAGGTTTTTAATCTGTTGTAATATTCGCTAGTAACTAGAATAATAATTTGCATATGGAATCGTATCAATGTTAACTTTTATTTAACATTCTTTCTTTTGCTATACATTTTTTTTATCGTCATTCGTTTTAAATCTCAGTCCCCTTCAATCCCCATAAGAGCAACCTCAAACTATTCGTCCCGGTATGAATATATATCTTATCCAACAAGGCCTTATATTAGCAATTATAAATTCCTATTTCTCCAGCGTATCTAATTGTTTTTAATGTTCTTACATTTTTTAAAACATCTACAAAACATTTACAGGTTATTTTATATATCTCAGATATTTATAAAGGCAAATTCTTGATACGCAGAACAAAACAACATATTACTTTGCCTTTCGGCCGCTACGTCGGGCAATCATACGGAATTACCAGAGTAACTTTCCACACCACGCTGTTTAGAATACCTAATAAACATTGCCGCCTACCTTCTAACCCCATCACCCCTTAGCTGAAATCATCACTTTTGAACCACCCTGTATGAGCCAAAAACATAATGAAATTTGCACCCTACATTTTTTAAGCAAGTCATTTATTCCACTATAGTAGTCGGTGTGATAAGCTCTTTTGTAGCGAAAAGGCATTAATGCATTGCATGACCGCGTGGCGTGCGGGGCTGAACTTGACTGTGGCACAACAAGTGCTTATCGCATGCCTGTACTAGCGATGTTTGTTTATTTGCGATGAATGGACTTGCACTTTAATATTTTGATAAATACACAGGGTGTTCTGGCCAAATTATTAATAAAATATGTAACTGTTTTTTTGACTGATATACTATCTGAAACTGTGGTCTCTGTCTGATAAACTATGATTATTAAAAAAGTCTAACTAACAATATTATTCGGATTTTTCGTTGTTTATTAAGATAAAACGAAAATGGCCTTATGTTACTTGTGCTATACGACAGCCAAAGTACAGTCACGTCAACACAAGAACTACTTCATTATAGTTTATTTTATACATAGTTCTGTGACAAAGATTTTTAAATTACGAATTTTTTTACATACCGTTGGTTTGTGTTAAATACAACTGTTATAAATTAATCCATTAAAGTTACCTAATCCTTGTCTTGAATATCGCAGCACGCTGTATCCAGGTAGATAATAATTAAATGTTATTCAAGAATACTTTGGTTCAACCTTTGTCCACGAATCCATTAGTAAATGTATAGAAAGTGTGTTAGACATACATTAAAAAGAATCGCGATGATTATTCATGATACTGCTTAATACATGGGATCTTACCATGTCATCGTCGTCTTCCTTCAAGCGGCAAGATACCGTTTATGAAATATATTTGTGGTTACGATCTGGAGTACTTGACTTATTGACTATAGAGGTATGATAACAATATACCGTTGTTATAAAAACAGCGCCTGTTAATGTAATTTTGAAATCCTTAAAAATACGGTTTATAATTCATCTTCTATTTACCTTTAATACCTATACATGGTGTTGTAAATATGTTTCGTATTAGGGCACTAGGGTTGCCTAAAGTGCGGGTCTGTGGGCTCGCCCACTCGCGAGCTTGCCCACTGGGGCGCGAGCGTGCTCACAGATGACGAGCTGGCTATTATTGTATTTTTTGAAGCTTTTGAAGGCAGGCTGGGTTCAGAAGATTATATTTTTAGCCATTTTTCTAGAGCACCCCCGCTTTGTCAGAGACATCAAACCATAAAAAGGGCTCACCCTTATTTTATTCTCAAAAAGTATAATTATACTCCAAGATACACTTGTACGTATATTTGTGGAAATCTCCCAGAAATAGATATTCATAAATAAATTTGTATCTCACGACATTATTTAGATTTCTTTCATGTAAACCACCTGACTTTAAGACGAATATCTAATAAAGCGTTTCGGCCAAACGCTACAATCAATGGGCCTCTATTCTACTCGGTAAAACCGTATTATCGTACTGTTTTTAACTCGGCTGCCAGTACTGTTCAGTAGATAAATAAGAGCTGTCAAAATGTACGTTTACAATATGGAATCACATCCAAAGCAAAAAAGTTTTACTGTGTAGAAACTCAACTCTCTAAAATGCTGATTCATTACTTCACAATTTTTCAGTATATAGTAGAAAGCATAGTTACAGGGTAGTTTTTGTTTATATTTAATTTAGGTATTTATAAGCATAGGAAATGTTAGAATGTTCGACACCTACGCTCCCGCCCAATATAGCCTGGAAACTGACACAAAATCTTTTTTTATATCGTCATTACATTACGTAGGAAATAATATATGTTCCGGATATACTTAAAGCGCGAGCGAGTAATCGATGAGTGAGATTGACTATATTTTTCCTCAAATCGCGTTCCGGATAGATTCGGTAAATTTCGCGGAAATGCTATATTTTCTCCATCGTGGAGACGAGGCGTGTTCAGTGGCTCGCGGTCTGCGAGGGTCGTTGGTTCGTTCCCATCGATGGTCATGGAGGGGCTTTTGAAAAGTTTGTTGAACCATGAGTTAAAAATGAAATTATTGTCAATTCAATTAATACACCTGGTTGGATTTAAAAATAAACGATGCGTTCACGAGGTTTGAAAAAGAAAAATGTCTTATGAGATGAATCGCGAGTGAATTCTTGACCAATTTAAATAATGGTGTTAGTGTGATAATGATAACTCAGTCAGTAGAGTCACGGAGTGGCTCACGCACGCGTTTTTTCGCCATCATTATCAAAGCTTTTGTTGCTGGTCCGCATTTGCTAATTCAACAGTTCCCGGAGTAGATAGAGTAAAGTTAACAGTCCTTATCAAAGTTGCCTCTTAATGTTATTAGAGTAACTTTATAGCCGGTAGAACTAAATTTAGATAAAAATAGCAGACACAGACAAAATGTATGTAAAAAAAAACTCATAATCTAACCGTGTGACGCCACAGTAAATTATTTAAATAAAGGAACTTGTCATTTATGTTAATAATTAGATTTAACATTACACGGATTTACTTTAAACTAACTTCTGCCCGCGACATCGTTGGCGTAGAATTCGATTATCGTTATTCCCTTGGAAACTTTTAAGTTTTCTGGGGAAAAATTAGCTTATATAACTTATCTTCATTCCAAATATTATTTAAATCCGTCTTGCCGTTGCAGCGTGAAGTGTGAAGTGAAACTTCACATTGATAATATTAGTAGGATATTAATTTAAATGCCATATTTATGAGCTATAAAATTAAACACCCTGTATATAATGTTCGTGAAACTTATTTCATGTGTTTTGTTTCAGTGTGCAACTTCATAGTGCACGAGAGGTGCGTGGGGCAGGTGGTGACGCCATGCTGCGGGGTAGCGCCGAGCCTGATCAAGGTATGATATTTTGTTATTAATACCCTTAAAAACATATGTATTTAAATAAAAAAAACATTGATTACACAGTTTGTCTGGTTGATAGTAATTTTGCTTACTAAGTTAGCGTCCCGGGTTCGTTCCCTGGTTAGTAACAATAAGTATTTGTGAGATGGGCTCGAATATTTATTGTTGAATATTGTTTTTATTTTCTTTAGTTATTTGAATGAGTATGTTGAAACTTTGGCTCTAAGGTAGTCCGTTTTTTACATTACTTGGCATCTACAGACGACACTTAAGACAGTAAAAACAATACAGCAGATTTATAGAGTATTCGTATCAATGGAATAAGTCCAAGGTCCTTTTGTCACTAACTATTGCTACGAAGGAGCTACGGCGTAGACGATGCAAGCTTTCACCTACGCGCGTAGCATGTGACAGTTACAATCGTAGCATCTTTTGTGAACGTCGTCCCAATGACAACAAGTCGTACTGTAAAGAATTCGTTGTCTTCAATGTTAGTTGTTTTATTTTATTCGTACTAATATTACTAATCTTCTTTGTCTTTATCTTTCTTTTATATTTTACACAGTTTAAAAACAAAGTCTCTCTTTCAAGGCAGGGGATTGGACCTCCCTTTTACTCGACCAACTAAAAAAGAGAGTAGACAAAGTGAAATATCCGATAGGATGTGTACTAAATTTATATTACATTTTAATACGTACATGGTTTCCGGTAATTTGTTTTGTCTCTTCCCTTTCTTAGGCCCTGTTGTTTGATCAGTAGTTAAACTAACTAATTGTTAAAATTTAAAAAAGGAATCGAAAATTTTAAGGAATCTCAAGGAAATGTGTCAAATTTTCTGTTCCTTTTTCGAATTTTAACAATTTGTTAGTTTAACTACTGATCAAACAACAGGGCCTTAGCAAATACTACTTGCAATATTAACGAGCTCTACCTTAGTTATATAACCCCCTCGTCTAGACTAGTACCCTGGCGATGCTCCCGACTAGGTCGATAGCTGCAACTTCAGTACCAACCTACTTGTATTGCTACAGGTAACTGAATTGCATAGTAAGATCAGGCAACTACCCAGTTTCTCAGCTAAACTTAAAATATATGGATGAAATGTAGAGGTATATTTTAAAAGCTTGTAGTATAATTGTTGAGTTTAGTAGATAAACAGGGATCTATTCTACAAGGTTAAACTACATTGCTTTGGACGTGTTATCGTATTGTCTTTATCTCGGCCGCTATTATTGTCAAAAGCTTTAAGCTGCGCCCACACCGGAGCTTAACGGTGCGCATATTACGGTGTCGTTGCGTAAACAAAAGACGGGGTCATAGTTAAAACATGGCGCCGTTTTTGACGCACCGTAATATACGCACCGTTAAGCAGCGGTGTGGGCGCAGCTTAAGGTATCATTAAGTTGACGATACGATACTTGACAGTAATGCTGGCCAAGTTAAAAACAGTCCAATGACATGTCAAAAGCCTTACTAACTTACGATAAATAATAATTAATAATGAATGATAATTGTCAATACCTTAGTAGAAATAAAGCCCCCGCCTACGAAGCTCGCGGTCCCTGGGTTCGATTCCCGCCTTCACGGAATTCGGGATTCACGGCCGAAGTCTTGGAGGTTTTCCATTTATTTAAGTATGTATTAATCCGTATAAATATATTTATCGCACTAAATTCGGCACTAGGTATGTCAATTAATGTGAAATTGCTGTGTTTTTTTGTTAATTCATTACAATTTGATTGCGAGTATTTTCACAAGTAAACAATTATTACAATATATAAATGAACAATTAAAAAGAAACCAAACTATAAAAATGCTCGTAATCAATGTTGTCTAGGCATAGTCGAAGTCCATAACATACAAATGCAGTTCCGTTTAGGTTGACAGAAAGGGACAGAGCTATAGCAGTTATATAGCTCTGTCCCTTTCTCTCAAGTTAAATAGAACTGCTTCAGTATGTCATGTTGACCCTGAGCGGTCACTGAAGACGTATTGTCTGTCCAGAACCCGGTGGCCCACTGCTGGTCCGAGCCGGCACACCACAAGCGCAAGTTCTGCACGGTGTGTCGCAAGCGGCTTGACGAACTGCCAGCTTTACATTGTATGAGTAAGTACATCACATATTACTTCACTGGTAGCTACACCGGAACCGCAGCGGAGAGAGAAGCGTTGACAGCCTTGCACCGGTACCGTCTTTACCATACCTTGGGGAAAAATGATTTTTGTTATTTACTTCTTTTTCTTTCCAGCGGAGGGGAGGCTAATGTTGCCAGGGTTAGGTTAGGTTCTACAAAAATCAACACTTTGCTAATAAAAATTCATGACGTGTGTTTTTAATTCTATACGGAAAAATCGCGCGAATTGCATCCGTCTTACGATGACAAGTGTGGCGTACCGTTTTTGACTTCCGGTTGTTATCTTGTATGATCGTTCTAGTGATGTGCTGAAAATTGGGACGTCTGCTAACATTAGAGTGCCCCGAATTCTTGTGTGCCCAAGGGTCCCGGTATGGCCTAAACAAGCCTTGCACGAAATGTATTACGACTAGATGAGGGTGGACTGGGTGCAAGAAGCACGGGGTATTTATACACTGGAACAATTCAATTTTCAATCCGTTGACGAAATATTAACCAGCAAAGTAAACTGGTCCTTCGCACTCAGGCACTTAAGGCAGAGCTAGGTACCTACCGCTTTGGCCAAGCTGTATTATCGACGAAACCGACGACCAATTTAAAAACACACACGTGCTTAAATGTTAATTATGGTTTGACGGGACAACTTACGGTCGCCGATTAATAATTCGTTGCCGAATTTCAAAGGGAGTTATTGGAGAAAATCACCAGCTGATTGTGCTTGAAATCTTTCAAAGCAGACGTGATCATGGTGATGATTTGATGAATAACAACAAATATTAAAAATCATTCTGACCAGTTTTTGTTTACCTCAAATGGCATCACTCATTCCGACTGCCGGAGAAAGAGGGTAATGCTTTTGATCAGTAGGTACGTATGTTTGTATATGTGGCTATTTGTTCCTTCATAGAAGTTGAACGGATGTCCTGATTTCGACAAACAAGTTGTCTTTAGATTCGACTTAGAGTTGCGACTGTCACTGGGTACTTTAATTTAAAAATAAAGCCAATTTGGTTCAGTGAAATTTATAATTAAAAACATATTTAGATGACAATAAGAATAGCCCTTATCGGACTATCAATATTAATTATTAAACGAATACTTTTAGTTCCACACGCTACAGATACAAACAGGCAATGCCCGGGAAATCTTCCAATGATGTTTGTTTTACTTATTTTTTGTTTCCTTAGGTACCACCACATCCAGACTTTCGATCCAGACGTAATAATTACCAATTAATTTCTGATTACTTTCGCTAGTGATCTGAGCTGAAGATACTCGTATATTGACTATGCATAGAGGCCTTGTTCTGCATTGACTTTTCCTCACTTGTTACCGTATTGTCATCGTTAAAACAATGTGGAACATGGCCCCAGTACTTCCAGATTCTTAATAGCGTTTGGCTGGCTATGGCTATCACCTCAGGCTATCACACTTGTACTGGCGACTAACAGTATTAAGTATTTCGCTGATGTTTTATAATAAAATGAACAATGCCGATAAGTATTCAGGACGACTTGACAGCAACGCGTGGAGTTAACCCTATGTGCTTCTGTTTAGTCCATAAGAATAAAAATTGGAACTATATACCCACGGCACAGAATACAATAAAGGTTTATTTCAGACATAATTACGAATCATGGGCCAATTACGGATTTTCATTATTTTGACTACTCTTTTAATTTGTCCTCGTGCGTGTATCATGGTGATTGTCCTAAACTCGACACTGGCGAAATAAATCTTGATAAACAAGGAGTGAAAGCCATTTATTAAGAAAAAAAACTATGAAGACACTGCCATTATCAATATTGCCCTCCTAACCCCTTAAACAGTATCTCTAATTCAATAAAGAATTTTACATTCTCCTCTGTTAGTAATGAGGTTGATATTGCTACAGGAGTTTTATCTGAGATACTGCCTCAATATCAATTACGGATCACAGTTTTGTCCCAAAGGTGCGATATAGGCGGCGCCCCCCACCACTTGAATTGACGTTGCACGGTCGCCTCAATATACGAAAATTAAGTATTGTGGTGAGAACACTATATTTGCATCCAAGATAAACAGAGCTCGCTCATTATTTTATGCTATTAACTTATAGATATCGTTATAAAACTGCTTTTCATCGCTAGTTTGGTCTTCGGTAACCTTGTTTCAAAAATAAAGGGTTAAAGAAAGGTATACAACCGCGCGGTCAAAAACTTTATTAGTTGAGCCACTATTGCACCCTGACACGAAAAGCCAATGCTTAATTTTAACGTTTCAGCTTTGTCGTGACTTGACGTTGTCATTATGATAGGGTTCTATGATGGATTAACAGTTATAGTTGTTGACTGTACCGACGTCAAGGTGAGAAGAGATAAGATGGAATACGGAGAATGTGGAGCTACCCAGAATTTGTTACCACACCTTCTCCAAATTTAGGTGTCTAGTTATCTTTCAGTTTTCGCTAGATTAATGTAGATTTTTCGCAGACCTTAATTTGTGCTTAAATTGAGCTAAGCTAAATTTAAATATCACATTATACAGTCTTTACTAAGCACTCTAGCTTCCTGATGCTATCCACTGATGCTAAATAGTCACAATAACAATAACTTGTTTCCAGTATGCGAATACTACGTCCACGGAGAATGTGTGGACTTCGCGGCGGCGGACTGCAAGGAAAACGCGACGTACTGCGCGGGCACCGAATCAAGACCCGTGCACCATTGGCGGGAGGGCAACCTCCCGGCCAACTCCAAATGTGCCGCCTGCCGCCGCGCCTGCTGCTCCGCCGAGTGCCTCACCGGGTACCGGTGCGAGTGGTGCGGCAGCACGGTCAGTACAACCGCTTAATTCCTGCCATTAAGAACTCAAAAATCTAGTTAAAGTTGAATTACCCGCACCAAGTCTGCGCTCCCAGCAATAACACCAGGGTATATTATGAAAATTGTACGTCAAATTTGATTATTATGTATTAGGTATCTCCAAAAGTTTCACAAACAAACGAATGAGTCTTTTCTAGAAAAGTTGGTTGTAAATAGGTAGTGCCTGGTTATCCTTTTTTACATGAAGGTTTTGAAGAAAACGTAATTGCAGTGTCACGCGGGGTGCCGCGCCCTGATCCCGGAAGAATGCACATTCGGCATGCTGCAGCCGATATTCCTGCCGCCGGCGGCGGTCTCCATCCCGCGCACCGAGGTGCCCATGGAGGCCATCATCGGTGTGCACGTGCGGCCGCCGCCTTCCCAGAGAGACTTCGGCTGCCGTAAGTGTCCCCCCACCCTAGCCTAGACCTAGACCCCGGTCTAGACTAGGCCGGCCGCCGCACCGCCGCCGCCCCACATGTGCCTCGCCATTCGCAGGCTTCGTAGCCGCTTGTAGACTATCAGCTATCAGCGACCACGATCAGATCCTGACGATCCAATTAAACTTTAAGCCAGATTGGGGTGTTTTTGCAAGATTTATTCTATCACTAGCATTATTTACCTCTTGACTTTTTTATTTACTTCTAATTAGGATAGTCTTTTAAATAACTTAATTCTACAAAACCATCATTTTGCTCGTCTCGCCTTTTCGAATTCTGCATCTTATAAACGCTTCATTCCAAATTTCCAATCTTGGAGCCGATTGAGCGAATCAGTCTGATCGTGGTCCGCCGTCCGAGCGACATCAGCCGCATCAGAGTTCATCTTTGGAAGCTATTAGTGGCCTGTATCGTGCCGTGTCGTGGGGGTAGGTTGCGAATACCGCGGCACATGTGCGAGAGAGGTAAAAGTGGTGGAGTGTGAGCGGTGTCTTTGGGCAGCGCGGGAGCGTCGCTGGGGCCCGGCGCACCTGGTGACGCTGGCGCGGCGCCTGCTGCCGGCCGCCTGCAGCCCGCACGGCGGCGCCTCGCCCCCATACTCCAGAGGTACTCCCCACCGAGCGCGCACTGCCTCCCTACCGCATACCGCCCCTACTATTTGCTCATTTTAACTTCGAACAGCTGAACGAGGGTGCAGTGTGAGCCAAAAACGAGAGCTGATGCATGATCATCGAAAACCTCTTGATAGAGGCAAACAATTTGACGTTCATGTTTCAGGTCCATGGTTAACCAAGCATGGTAGAATATGCGGTTTGAGTGCGACTATACTTCATGGGGTGTTATTATCGATCGAGCTCTTCACTGAATACGTAACTTTCCTAGTCAAAGAATCTTTGAAATGCCTAAGTATAGTTTTTCTCAGGCCGGCACGCTAGGCTTTTGCTATGTGCTTCATATTATCAGTTATCTTTTCACTATTCATAAAACTGGACTTTACTTTCACCTCAGACAAAGACCACGAGGCTATTAAACTGTCCCAATGCCCCTTCCCGGTAGACTCTGCGCATGCTCTACATACTTTGCTTCAACGCAATCTAACGATAACTATGACACGCACAAGCACAGCCACATTTAACATCTAACTCAATTGAGATCTACTCCTTATCTAAATTAAAGTTTATTTGAATAAACTTTTTATCTTTTATTCTCATTCATGGCTTGATATCGTTTCGTTCAATAAACAAATGAGTACCTATCCAATTGAGCAACTGGAACTTAAAACCGATTTACCAAAACCGCTTTGTACTTTTAACACGCTGCACTTTGCTTTTGTGACATTTTTATATGGGAATCACCAACAATATGTAACATAGCAAAATAATTTTAGATATAAAACCTTCTTGAATTATGGGTACCATAGCTCTGACTAGCGAAGGTTGGCAATCAGCTCTGCATACTCATCTTATATTCGCAAAGCGCAAGAGTTGGGCAGCAGTCACGTCTCGCAGCTCTTGTCGATTCTAAAATATTTCTGAGCCAAGACTTCTTCAAAGACATTAAATTCAAAGTTTACAAAATGATCGGTTAAAAAATGTCGTTTACGATATCAATGCTTAAATTCCGATACTCCACTTGCAACTTTCCGTCCTTACACGATTTAAGTCCACTTAATTTTTTCGACACCATTTTATTATAAAGAAGCCGTCGCCTGAAGAATACTCATGATGCAGTATTCCACCGGCCAGGTATGGTGGCGCGGACCTGACGAGCGGTACACGACATAACATAAACATCTCAGATGCTTGGCGAGGTCATAGGGCTTACAGGCCCCATCACACAATACTTGTTGACTAAATTAGTTGGTGTGAGCTCTATGATTAACGCTAGCATGCTAGTTTGTCTGGTCTGGCACATCAGACAAAATGACCCGAAGATAATCTAGCTCAAGTTTCCACTGGTCATTTTGTCTACGAACATACGGCGTGTGCTGGGTTGGGTCGCAATTATGTTTTTTTTATAGCTGGCTTGGTGTTAATCGGGATACGTGCGTGTTAGCGAGGTGAACGATGCTATTTCGACCCTGTTCGTAATTTAAGTAATACTTGGTCTTAAATATCGTCGTAATCTCTAAATTTAGTAATCGTTTAACAAGATTTACATAACAAGTTCTTTTAAACCGACTTCGAAACATAAATATCCTTGCAATATCCGTAATCACTCATTTTTGAATGCTCATATAAAAGTATATAATAACTTGGTATGTAAATAAAATAATTAATATAAATTATAACATAAACGTAATGTCGTAGTCATTTGTGTAAATTAAACTTTAATTATAATATGGATAAAATGAATAGGTACCTAACTTTTCGTTGTAAATGAAGCTCCCAAAACTTATTTAGAGAGTACGTCGTAGTCACATATATGTATACGTTTCCAAGACGTCAAAAATATCTACCTACACACGACTATCATATGCCACTGACAATAAGGTCCGTCTATACATTAATTTGACGCAATGGCTGTACCTATATATGTATATCAGTGACTTTGACAGTACGTCTCATCTTAAAACTCAAATACTGACTGACTAGATATGAATATAACACAGTTTAGTCACGAGCATAGATCCAAACTCGTAGCTTGTGGTATCCATATTGTACGCTTGGGCACGGCGGGTGCTCGGGTGTATCGAGGTGTGGTGTTGCAGCGCGCAGCGTTAGCGAGGAGTTCAGCTCGGGCTGCGAGGGCCGCGGCGGCTCGGGCGGCTCCACGGGCGCGCCCGCCGACCAGGACCACCGGCCCGACCACCGGCAACACCGCGACCGCACGCCCGACGACAGGGACGAAGGTACCGACATACTACCAACTTCACTCAGTACTCACCATGTGAGTAACTGAGACAACTAGAATGACGTGCAGATGATGATGATGATGATGGGGACGCCCGACCGGATCAGGCCGCAGATACTAGACTGAAAATTTAAGTGGCTCGTAAAACACGCCACGGATAAGGCACGCATAAAATTAAGTGAAATTTTTAGTGTATTCATTTAAACAAATAAAATTGCTCAGCCAGCTATTTATTTCGAAAATAAATTCAAAGTTACAAAATGTCCGCCATTATCTTAAGTTTAATATCGAGTTGAACCACCAAAGAACCAAAGAAAAAAACATTGTTAGTAAAGTAGTACTAATCACAACCGCACAAATCGTCCGATGAAATTGCAGTGTGCGGAGATTTTAAGGGTAATGTTGAACCTCTTGGCTTCCAACAGAGGTGGTGAAGGTGTACGACGGCGAGGCGGCGTGGTCGCGGCGGCTGTACCGGCCCGTGGTGGTGGGCCGCAACTGGAACGAACGCGAACTGGTGTCCGCGGCGCTACGCGCGTTCCACGTGGCGCGCGAGCCGGAGCAGTTCGAGCTGACCGACGCGCTGGCCGGCGACGAGCCGCCGCTGCACGACCCCACGCCCCTGGCGCGCGTCACGCGCCTACCCAACAAGAGACCCGCGCTATTCCTGCGATTCAAGTAATTACACTCGATTTTCTCTCGGGACAGGGCTAGCCAGAACCGATGAATACCAGACTTGCATCCTTATTATCTACTAGCACAGTATCAGCGTTGCAAAGCTATTTGTGACAAGTTGCTGAGCCAGGAGCTTTCACGGCACCGCTTTGTGCGACTCAATAAACTTTTAATTTTCTTTCTTTTTATTTGTATTTACTAGACCCGGAGATTTCCTGGAGAGCTTAAAATGAAAATCCATAATATGAATAAGCTTAAAAGTGGTTGAGGACGTAAAGTTAAAATGTACTGTTTCATGTTTCGTTTTTTTGGTATTCAATAAAGAGTGTTTGTATTGTAATTTTTGTTCGATTGTAATCTGTGGTGCCTTTTCAGGGAGCCCGAGACGGGCGGCGGCTCGGTGCGCGTGTACCCGGGCCGCATCGCCGGCGGCGGCGAGACGTACGTAACGGTGGCGTGCCGCGGCGAGCACACCGTGGCGGACCTCATGGCCGCGGCGCTCGAGCGCTTCGGGCTGGACCCAGCGCAGGCGACGCAGGACTACCGGTGTTCCGAAATCCTGCTCGACCGCGGCGGTAACAACTTCTTTAAAAAGGCTTAAAGTCCGTTAGTTGAAATAATTATATATGTATAGTTAGTGTATATAGTTAGATAGTTCGCCGCTGCGTGAGATTTCCCTGCGACGTTGTATTTCAGTTAGAGTAGGTTTACCTATAAAGTATACTGTGATGTCTACCGGCAGTATCGGACCGCGTGCTGGAGGAAGAGGAGCGGCCGTGGCGCATCGTGGTGCGGCTGGCGCGCGAGTCGGTGCGGCGCATGGAGCTGGCGCGCTTCTACCTGCAGCCGCGCCGCGACCCGCACGGGCCCACGCTGGCGCTGTTCGTGGCTAGCCTGCCGCCCGGCCTGTCCGAGCGGAACTACGAGAACATCCTCGTCGAGTTCCTCGGGGCCGGTCAGTACACACCCGCATATCTGAACAACTAATCCAGAGGTCCTGCTAGTTAACTCGCTCTGATAACGAAGCGTCAGTGACACTTGGAACGTTCTACACAACCGAGATCAATTTGGGGTTTGCTAAGTTTCAAAAGGACACTGTTCAACAAACAAAAATTAACCTCCTTACTTGTTAACTGCCTAATATTGAAAGGGGTTACAAAACTCAAAAAAGAACTACTCGTTAACTATACAAATCCTAGGTATGTCACGAGGAACAAGATGATTTTTAACGGATTGTATATCTGTGCAGACAACAAGTTCACATCAATCGGGCCGATTTACTACGAGTACGGCTCGATGGTGATCACATACGAGGACGCCAGCAAAGCGGTCCGCGCGCTCTACGCTCTCAGAGAGGCCAAATATGAAGATAAGCATTTATTAGGTGAGTTACCAGCGCTACGCATTGCTTGCTCTGTGTTAAATACAGGTGAATACGGGTGAATGAT
The DNA here is from genome assembly GCA_963966035.1 of Acleris laterana. NCBI lineage: Eukaryota > Metazoa > Arthropoda > Insecta > Lepidoptera > Tortricidae > Acleris > Acleris laterana. The sequence goes on along the minus strand of OZ014448.1, from coordinate 6,250,708 downwards.
GAACACACGACCACAATAGCAGCATGACATAATTCAATTGTCTATCCTCTTAGTAAGATAAGTATTTGTTGATTTATATTCTTAAAGTTCCAAATACTTGTTACTTTATCGTCGCCTCGCCACCAGATAAAGATAAAAAATATATTAAAGACCTAAATAATTTAGCTGACGAATAGTAGGTATATCCTTAGAATTTCTGGCCTTTGATTTAACAAATGTATAAATACGAAATTAGCCGCTTCTTGGTTATGGATTTGTGATAGGTAATATGAGTACTCTTGGTTCCCCAGTGATGCTCCTCCCGAGCATCGAGCCGGCGCAGGTGCCGGCGGGGGTGAAGCCACTCCTGGTGTTCGTGAACGTCAAGTCGGGCGGCTGCCAGGGGCTCGAGCTCATCAACTCCTTCCGGAAGCTACTCAACCCCTACCAAGTCTTCGACCTGGAGAACGGCGGGCCGCTTCCCGGGTGAGTCTTTGATCTCCTTAGTGGCAATTCCTAATTACCTATCTTTAAACTTATGCAAAAAATTACAAAATCGATTGATTAGTAGGTAAACCTACACCCGGGTCACTGCCATTCCTACTGCCCATTTTACTTATAGGAACGGTCCTTTTCTCTTTGGACTCCGTAATAAGCTAAGATACGAGTATTACGATGCCACTGCCATCAGTGTTCAAAAAACATTATAAAACTGTGTTGTTGCCAGGCTATACGTGTTTCGGCACATCCCTAACTACAAGATTTTGGTGTGCGGGGGCGACGGCACCATAGGCTGGGTGCTCCAGTGCCTCGACAACGTGGGGCAGGACTCACAGTGCTCCAACCCGCCCTGCGCCATCGTACCACTCGGCACTGGTAATTGCACTATTGTATTACACCTACCAATAAAAATAAAAAACAGACTTGGCGACAATAGATCTGTCGAATTTGAAGACCTTAATCATGTTAGCAGGCCGATCTTCAACAGGAACTCATGTCTTCTACCTATACTTGCACGTAAGGTTCAACATGTCGTTTGTAAATGCTACTGTAAAGTATGGTGTATTAGGTATATAATCACGCGGTGGTATTCCCTAGGCAACGACCTTGCGCGTGTGTTACGCTGGGGCCCCGGATACACGGGCGGCGAGGACCCACTGTCCCTACTACGTGACGTCATCGACGCTGAAGAGATCCGGCTGGACCGATGGACCGTGGTCTTCCATCCTGAGGATAAGCAGGATGAACCCAAGGAAGTTTCTAAGCAGCTGCCTGGTTAGTGACTGAAACATAAAAGCAAGAAAAAATTACTCGCTATATAGGGACAAGTTTTTTTACTAATTCTTGCAATTGTTTTAATTCATTCTGATGCAACAGAAACCAACAAAACATGTCTTTCATTTCTAATATGTATTTGTTTTGGTCACGACCATACCATTATTTTTCAATGCAGACTCGTGTCTGGCTTAACAGAAAACATAAAGCAGCATCTGAAATACATATGCTTCGCCATGGGTTAGTAAGAAAGCCGACGATTCCCAATGAAGGTGTGTTGATAGCTCTTGAACTAAATTGCTAAAATTGCAGCGTCTGTGACCGCAGGCTCGCAGAGCGAGGACAACTCGCAGATCCTGGTCATGAACAATTACTTCGGCATCGGCATCGACGCTGACCTATGTCTCGACTTCCACAATGCGCGGGAAGAGAATCCAAACAAATTCAACAGCAGGTCAGTGGCATTATACCCTCAGATTTTTGAAATACACAAGGTTGCTTCCTAATATTTGGCATGCAAATGACATCGGTAGGTATAGATGAACCCTACTTTGCCTCAAGCACACTTACTTACCTTACGTAGGTATCTGGAAAATTGGGGGCAATTGGGACGAAAATCGCACACAATCGGACACAACGCAATTTGGAAATTAGGAAGTGATTTTAACAGAAATAACGGTTGTCGCAAATAAAAAATTGGTGGTAATTTTAATAGCCACTATAAATCTTGAAATTTCAGTTCTATACAATGCGTAGCTGGTGTAGCTGTAACATACTACTTAAGTAAAAGTAAAACAGTAACAATTGCCGGCGATAAATTGCAGTGAAAGTTGATCGTTTACCAGCCCGTTAATAGGAATAACGTGTGTTATAATGTCTTCACAATTACAGACTTCGCAACAAAGGAGTGTACGTGAAGATGGGTCTACGTAAGATGGTGGGCCGCAAGATGTGCAAGGATCTTCACAAAGCCGTACGTCTAGAAGTCGACGGCAAACACGTCGAGCTGCCCGCCGTTGAAGGCATCATCATTCTCAACATACTCAGGTAGAGTAATATCATAACTGATACAAACCTGACAAGCTAATCTGGCTGGACCTAAAATACCTACTGTTAAGTTTCTCCGTTTATTTCCATCTTTAATCCAAAGCTCTAAATTTGTTTTACAATTGTCAAGCGGGGTTATTGCAACAGAGGGATAATTGCATCTGTTTTTTTTTAAATAAAAGCATAAATATTTGAAAAACGTAAAGTCCCTTGAAAAAAAATAACCGATGCATTTACCCCTCTGTCACTATAATACCCTCCCGCTTGACTAGGTACCTGCATTTCTGAACAAAAATGTTTAAAATTCGGTGGTAATTAATTGAAGTTGTTTGTCCAGTTGGGGTTCCGGAGCGAATCCTTGGGGGCCGGAGAAAGACGACCAGTTCAGCAAGCCGAACCATTGGGACGGCATGCTGGAGGTGGTGGGCGTCACGGGCGTGGTGCACCTCGGCCAGATCCAGTCGGGCATGCGGGGGGCCATGCGGATAGCGCAGGTACTAAATACTATACTAGGTACTCGTATTGCAAATTATGTGTTCAAAAAACGACATGGTTAAATACAAGGTAGGGATAAATAAGTGGTCTACGAGTAAGTACCACGAAAGTTGGATTTTTGCACGTTCTAAAAAAAGGTCGTTAAGATTAGTCTGTCGACTTCAGCGAAGTAAGATGTTTAAATTTTAAAGAGATAGAGCAGCTGGTATCTTATCACAGATGTTTAGAAAGAGATGAGCGGTGGGTAATGTGGGTATAGCTACGTACCTACAGTACACTTTACCAATTTGCTGGGTGTGCAAAAGTAAAGAGATGATTTCATAGTTTTTTATTTTAAATCTTTGTTAATTTTTCTTTGCGGATTTCTTCGAAATATTAATATTGTTTCATTTCCTTTGCATAATAGGCGACTGCTTCGATATTTTTTGGTATTTAATTGGCGACTTCGTCATTACAGGGGGGGCACATAAAAATTAACTTGAAGAGCGAGATCCCGGTGCAGGTGGACGGGGAGCCGTGGGTGGCGGCGCCCAGCGAGGTGGTGGTCCTCAAGTCGGCGCTCAAGGTACCATTACCATATATACATATACCCTTCACGCTACCTGGAGTAATGCTTATGGCAATAGGCATATCACGTTCCAATCAGTTCCGTGTAACGCTTGTCGATTTTTAATCCGGTTTTTTTATCATGAGTATCATGACAATAGTATATGTCAGTTCCGAATTTTTCATCCAAATTGGTCATCATCACTACTGTTCAAAACAATGAATACTGTGATGATAAACCTTAAGGTCTATAACGGTCTGGGCCTGTACCATCTACCTACTGCCTGCAACATGTGGCGTTAATTGGTGAGAGGGTGAAAATAGTAACTTTAGCTCAACCACCATAAGATGGACCTTCCCCATGCTCTACGGGGCGTGAGGTCAATGGCATCGATGAGCAGCAATAGTATGCGACAAATACCTCTATACACGTGAGTTGGACAAACTGATGCGCCTATGTCATATTATACATATATTTGAGTTTATAGATGCATTAGAAATTGCGCTAAATAGCGATTTATTACAGATAATCATTTCGTAAACAAGTGTGATTAAATTAAACTAGAGCACCTGTTACTCTATCATCCGATTCCTCAGTGTTTTTGTGTTTTCTGCATTTTACTTCACCGTATCTTGTAATGTATGGTTGTGAATGCAGCTAGCACGACATTGACATCGCATGTGCTCGTTGTGCCTTTAAGGTGGAATTTCAAAGATTCTCGTAACACCCACTCAGTAATTGCCTCTGACAGATATAAAAACGTGCATAATTTGTTAATGTTAATAAGTTAAAATAAGTATTTAAGTAGTAAATCTTAGGAAATTTAGGTGATTATTTTTATGGAGCAGAACAACAAGAAATTCCATCTTTCTCTTTTATCCAAATTTCTACGCGTATAGATTGCAATTGATCAAATTGGAACAAGTTCATTAAGCTCAAAGAGAAGTACTTGCTTGTAAACGGGCCATGCAATCCTACCTTTGTTTTCCACATTTACTGCTTTGGAAACTAAGCAAATCATAATTCGTAATATCCGAAATTCTAAAAGTCGTCGATGAATTGGGATACACCTAAAAAAAACTGCTCGGTTATTCATTTGTATTCGACAGAATAGCCTTTTATAAGGATCTAATTTAAAGCATTTCATTATTAAAAGTGTTATTGTTGTTTAAAATAATTTATAAGTAAAAGCAACCTCGCCTGTTTACTACAAGAAACGACTCTATTTAGAAATTATTGTATTTAATAACGAGTTTTTACTATCTGTGATATGTTTTCAAAGTCATAAGATGTAACTCTTTTATACATAATGTAAACAAACAATCGCAATACGATATTATGTATTTATTATTTAGTATTATAGCCATTTGACAATTACCTAGATTTCAGTTAATACAGTATTTACTGCATGACCCTTGTTTCTTGAGTAGATTTACTGAACCCAATCACATTTAATTTATTGATAAAGGATTCCATACTTTCAATCATAAGTTTCTACAGTAAATATTGGTGTCATCGTTTTTAACCTCTTGGAAAACCTCACCGCACCAATTATTAACATTTATCTCACATAGCTTAAAAGAGAAATGGTCTCGTAAGATTGGAGATTTCATCATAACAATTACAGTCAATTTGTAAATAAATTGACATCACAACAGCTTACTGTCTTCGAACGTAGGTGTCAGCTAGATATCTCAATTGTAGTTATAAAGTTAAACATTGGAGACGAGAGTATGATTGTGGAATAAGGATGAATGAGTCAGTTTTTAAAACTTTGTTGTATGCTGATGATCAAGTTCTCCTTGCATCATCGGTGGACCACTTACAACAAATGGTATCTCTGATGAATGAGGCGTTAAAAGGAAAGATATGAAAGTGAATGTTAAAAAGACGAAAGTGTTTGTTGTGGAGAGGGATGAAACTGTTACAGAATGTGAAATAATGATTGGAGATGAAAAAGTGGAGCAAGTGGATGAGTAGGTATGTGTATTTAGGTTCTTTGTTTACGAGAGATGGGAAATGTGACGGGGATATTGAAAGAAGAGTAAAAGCGGGAAATATGATCAATGGGGCGTTACACTCAATCTTGGCAAACAAAGTCATATCGAGCAAAGCACGCCTTGCTATTGTTCAGGGAGTATTGACTCCAAAATTGATGTATGGTAGTGAATCTTGGGTAATGGCAGAAGAAGAACGAAAGTAGGATTAATGCAGTTGAAATAAGAGCTCTAAGAAGCATACTTATGTGGAGTTAGAATTTTTGATAGAGTGAGAAATAGCGAGATCCGAGAACGATGTGGATTGAAAGATGTAGTGACTAAAATCGAAAAGGGTATGCTAAGATGGTTTGGTAATGACCATCCAAATGTAGAAAGGATGGGTGAAAAAAGAGTTACGAAAGAGATATGGCAAGCGAGAGTGAGCGGAGATGTCGGTCGGGGACGTCCTAGACGGACTTACGGTGATCAGATTCGCGATGTACTGAGTAAGGGCCGAATCAAAAGCACCCGAAACCGACGTACGTGCATGAAGATATTGATAAATGTAGAGGAAGCGAAAATTGTGTGTTTAGATCGGTGGTGGACCTGGCGTTCCATAGTCTCTGTCTACCCCATTGGGAGACAGGCGTGAAGGTTTGTATGTTGAAGATTTATTTATGTAGAGCATACATTATTATACTTCTGCTACATTATTATTCTTCTTTTCATTAACCGTGTAACTTTACAAATATTAAAGTGTTTGTCCTTGAGTCTTGGTAGTTTTCTCTATACAGCGTGTATCTGACCTTTAAATAAAAGGGTCGTTTCTACTCCGTTCAGTAAGTTGTTAAAAATATGTCCAACTTATTTTTTTATACATGTTAAATGTAATTTTCAATGTACGCGATCCAATTCTTCATTTTCCTTTAGCTCTCGTACCAACGAAATGTCGCCCCTGTACCATTTGACAGTGATTATATGCCCATATTTGAATATAATGATGATTACAATTAGACTTTAACATCAATTAGTTATCTAAACGCAAGTCATTTTTTTATGTTGCAGAAGTTCAGTTTAGCGAGTATAATCGATCGTTGCATTTAAAGCCCCCAAGGTCAGAGGCACCCTGTATACGAGGGCTGCCTTTTAAGTTCTGTCGTTTGCAAACCTCCCGTGATTGCATAAAAAAGAACTAGTGTCATCTTAAAATATTTGAATTTAGAATTCGAAAACAAAAGAATGACTCGAAATCGGCCCAACTGTTTTAGTACAGCGTTCGTTCAAAGTTGACAAGTCAGTTGTGAAAATGGAAATTTCGAAGGAAAATTTACGTGCGATAATTTTTTACAACTTCAAAAGGGGCTTAACGCGACTTCAGTGCTCGAAGAGTTGACTACGGTTTTCAATGATAAAGCACCATGTCTCCGGACTGTGGAACGCTGGTATTTAGAATTTCAACGTGGTTGCTCTAGTCTTGGTGATAGACATCGTGAAGGTCGACCAAAAACAGCCGTAACCCAGGAGAACATTGATGCTGTACGGCAACTGATCGTCGAAGATCGCCATGCGACATACCGTGAGATAGAAGCTTCCTTAAGTATTTCAGGGACCAGTGTTCACAGTATTTTGCATGATCACTTAGGCGTAAAAAAGTTGATCTCTCGCTGGATACCACATTTACTCAGTGAAGACCAAAAAACGGCTCGCGTTCGATGGTGTCGCAAAACTCTGCGGCAATTCAACCGAGGAAACTCGAAACATGTTTACGACATTATCAGTGGTGACGAATCTTGGATATATGCCTACGAACCCGATTCTAAACAGCAGTCGACTGTTTGGGTGTCCAAGATGAGCCAAAACCGACCAAAGTAATACGCTCACGGAGCATTTCGAAAAAAATAGTCGCCACGTTTGTGGCGAAAAGTGGCCACGTGGCCAACATCGTGCTCGAGGATCGTAAAACGGTTAATGCTGACTGGTATACCACTGTCTGTTTACCAGAAGTCATCGGCGAGTTTCGAAAAAATAACCCAAGACGTCGTATAAGACTGCATCACGATAATGCGAGCTCGCACACCGCCCGGCAAACAATTGCGTTTTTAAAAGAGCAAAACGTCGAAATTCTGGAACACCCGCCGCACAGTCCAGACTTAAGCCCTAACGATTTTTTTACTTTTCCAAAAATCAAGCAACGACTTCGTGGTCAACGGTACCAGACGCCTGAAGAAGCCGTTGAGGCATACAAAACGGCCATTTTGGAGACCCCGACTTCGGACTGGAATAAGTGTTTCGAAAACTGGTTCGATCGAATGAAAAAGTGTATTACATATCACGGTGATTACTTTGAAAAACAATAAATACCATTTAACACTTAAATTGTCTTTAGTTTTTCCAAACGACACAACTTAAAAGGCAGCCCTCGTACCTAAAACCATAGACTATAGTCGAACGATCGATCGATTGAGCGAAGTCATACCAAAGAGTTTTACGCAACCTAATAATAATATAATAACAATACGATAACATGTCAAAAGCAGTATGGTTTTACCGAGTGGAACATAGACCTTGGCACGTGGAACGTGAGCATTAACAAAAGTTTTGTTTTTGGTTCGTTGAATTTCGTACATAAGTGTCAGAAGGAGCGATGAAAGCAAACGCGGGAGAAGGGTTTCCCGCGGCCCAAACTTTAGGTAGTTGTTTCCATACTGTGCCTGGCTTATTCCCGGTGAATAAAGTTCAAAGCGGCAACAAAACAACGCTATGTGGTACCACGTGGAAATAACCACGTAAAGGCCGCTAATACCTACAATGACGGGGTGTGTAAGTAGATTAGAATTCCGTAAACAAAACGCCAAATTGATATCTCACTTAGGCAACATTTGCTTAATCTATTTTTAGGTAGTTCGCTGAACGTAAAGCGCACTAGTAACATACTAGTAATAAAATTGACGCAGCATATTGACGACGTTGACGCCTAGTTGACGACGCACTGGCCTTCTTGGTAGTGAGCTGCCTACGTAACTAACGGTCCTGGGTTCAAATCCCGGTAAGGGCAGATATTTTTGTGATGAGCGCGAATATTTTTTCCTGAGTACATTC
>OZ014448.1:6189955-6242087 GCA_963966035.1 Acleris laterana | reverse complement strand
AGACCAAGCGCGGGGCCGGCGGGTCCGGCGCGGCGTGCAGCGGCCCGTGACGCGCGCCCCCCCTCACGCCCGCTCGCGCCCCGCAGGCGTGCATGCTCAAGCAGCGCGGCAAGGTGCGGCGCCGGCACACGGAGCCCAGCATGCCGCCCGCGCCGCCGCCGCCGCCGGCGCCGCCCGACACCTGAATCTGGCTCAGCGAGCGCCTCATCTAGCGCCCGCGCCCGCCCTGGGCTCGAGGCCGGCGCGCGCGCCCGGCGTTCGCTGAACGATGTACATAATTATAATTATATAATATAACATTATATTATAATATGTAGTTGTTTTATTTCAATGTATAATAAAAATACTAATATGTACGCTTTGTTTCATTTTTTACATCGCACCGCCGACTCGGCGTGAACGATGTAAATTACTCTGTATTTCTGTTGTAAGTATTTTAATCGTTATCTACTTAGTTCCCTTATAGTTAGTCGGGACTTGGGCAGTTGCGTGGAATTGGCACAATTGGTTGAAATGCAGTAGGTATGTACTTAATAAATATAATTCGAGTATCTGTTTAATTTCCCTCGATCAGTCGTGCACATCGCCGCGGCCGGTTGTTAATGAACATCCACAAGGAACGTGTTGAATATAGAGACGTGAAAATTGAAAATAAATTGTGTCCCTGAAGTAAAATTATGAACAGAGTAAGTACATACTAAAAGTTTTTTCTAAATTCTACCCCTAATTGGAAAAACAACAGCAAGAATTGCGAAAACAAAATTCTTCGAAATCAAACTGGCCGACCAAGTGAACTAAGTATATTACTTCTGTATCTCATATGAATTGTTTAGTTTACCTTAAGTTTATTCTTATGTTAATGTAATTTAGTTTTAGTACTTAGTAATTTATCAAAAAATTTACATTGTAAATTTATTAGTGATAAACTGAAATATAGGTATCCATCAATTATTTTTATGAAGTCTGATCTTATAAATAACAACTTAAATATCAACTAATACTCCATTTGCTGGAGGTAAATCAATGGAAATAACTCATCAGGGGGGTTATTATGACATAGCTATGCAGTTAATTTTACGGTGAGCGTAAAGGACAGAGCTATACCAGTTATATAGCTCTGTCCTTTTCTCTCAGCGTAAACTGAACTGCATAGCTTAATAAACCTAACCCACCCAAGGCTTCTAAAAGGCGAATTAACTTAAAAAGTTAGTTTAAAGACTTTTTATTTGATTTAAAGTGAAACCACTCTCGACTCTTACGAGCGGAACTGGACTCTTCGAGCCGAGCCCGGCTCCGCTTGTATCGTGACACTGCACTAAGCGTGTTAATTGACGAGTGGGAGCCTAGGTTTTGAAATATGTACTTATGTATAAATAGGGTGTCAATGTAAGGGCTCTCTACACTATAAGTAGTAGAGTCGGTCGACCCGCTGCGACCTCGATGACTACTTAGGCGTTACACCGGGCGAGGTATAGCGATCTGGTGTAAACGAATGATAAAGTTTATATTTATATAAGTGTTTTACAAATGAATGAGCGAATCTTTGATATTTGTATAAATCATTATTTATTATATTATTATTACAGTGGAATAAAAGTACCTTTTCAAATCACGTTTTCAATCCACGATGCGGCGGCTCTAAAACTGAGGGGCGACTTTGTAGATCGAACACTGTATGAATATCCACAACTTATACATACATACTAACTGTGCGTTTGTATATATACCTTCAGAGCCGGTTCACTCATATTTTACCAAAACATCATTTGACAAACTTTCATTTCGCGAAGTATTAGTATATATAAAACAATGCGGCGGCATTGTTTTATATTTTTTTGTAGTCAAAAGTCTAACATAACCTAACTTATATAATAAGCCCTTTAATTTTATTTTATTGAATGTATCCTTTGTAATAAACACGTTTTTGCGAAATGAAAGTTTGTAAAAGGATATAGTTTGTCAAATGATGATTTGGTCAAAAGGCATTATACCCTTCAGAGCCATAGCTCTGCTCAAGTGGCTTGCAGGTCAGGTCCAAGATACCGACATATCATACAAGGTTGAAAAATCCAACGGGATGTGGGTATAAAAGGTGCGATTACATGTTAAAAAAACACTTACCTTAACTGGGAATCGAACCTTGAATCTAAGTTAGTTGGCTGCAAATCCTTATGTTTAACCTTATGTTTTGAATTATTACAATTTTATTATCTAAATTATTTTTAAGAAATGATTTTATATTGTTTTACGTATTGATTGATACAATCAAATAGTTAATGTTTTGTTTATGTTTAGCATTTTAGTTGGTTCGAAGATTTTGTAAATATTGTGAATGCCTAACGCGTCTGTACAAGAACGTCTTCTTTGAGTATAATTAATTAAAGCTAGTTCCTTCCATGCCCCGTTCGGTTTCGCATCCTGTAGGAATATGTGGGTGGATGGACCGTCTTTATCTATAAAATAATTTATATCTGACTGTTTGTACGACTAAGTTAATGATTTATTATTTGAACCTCTAAGATTGACCTGAATTGTTACGTATATGTATAAATTCGAAATGAGTGCGTGAACTTATTGTACAATAACTGTTTAATTGTTTTAATTTGATTCAGTGTAAATGTAACATAGTTTAAATTAAGATTGGAATGTGTTGTTTTACCTGTTAATTACAGTTCTATAATTACGTAAATAAATAATACAAAAAACCGACGGCAGCGTAGTGTCAAATAAACATACCCATACGATAAACGTTTATGCTTTAAGAGGGTTCATTCCGTATCTGTCGAGCTAGCAACGTCAGAAATAACCAAAAAGTTTTTGGCGATTCTTAACAATTATTTGTAGTAAAAACATTTATTATTGAATTTAAAAATATTTAAATTGCGTATAAGTCAATTTCGAAATGAACGCTTTTAACGCGGCCAGCTGGTACTGATAGACTTGGGCAATTACGTGAATTTTGCTAAAATAATCGATGAAATATTGGATTCTACGATAGTTCTAGCGTACGCTTGAGTAAATGCTTAAGTCTGTCAGCACCTGAAGTTGCAACTCATCTCATTGAAAAGATCTGAAAGCAGCGTTAATAACTCCGCTTAAGCTGCGGCGGGGAGCGGCGGCGGAAACAATATGCAAAGAAATCGCCTTGTCGCCGCCGCAGTGTCTCGGGGCATTAATTCTACATCTATATGTATTTATTGTTACAAGCTGTAAGTCGTCATTAGACTCCGCAGGGAAGCATGTAGCGTTTGAGACGTTTACTGTGCGCGTCATGTATCTCGATGTACCCCCACACGTGAGTGCGCGACATACGGGGCACAAACCTTTTTAAAATTAAAGCCTTTCTAATAGATCCATAAATTACCAGTTTGTAGTAAATTGATGTTTCGTACGACTTTAAAATTTAGGAACTTTAAAAAAATACATAAGTTTGGACCTAGGATAAAAAGCAACAAAACACTACAAACTACATCGAAATTCTTTCAGTATTTTTCAAGTTGCTCTCTGATTTAAGAAGTTGTACTTGTGAACTTATATTTTTTGCCGGTGGGTGTATTCCTGGACTTTTCGCAGTGTTCGCAGTGTAGAAACCAAATCAGATAACAGTTTTAGTGATCATAAGTTTTCGGATACAATCGAATAAGTTTTTCTATATCATTGTTTATTTTACATTTAATTGTAAAGTCATAAACCCCCCGCAAATAAGGGTGGGTGCGGTAAGGGCAGATATTAGTGTGATGAGCGCGAATATTTGTTCCTGAGTCATGGATGTTTTCTATATATTTAAGTATATATTTCTCTATACAAGTATTTATATCGTTGTCTAGTAACCATAATACAAGCCTTGAGCTTAGTTTGTGACTAGGTCAATTGGTGTGACATTGTCCCCTGATATTTATTTATTTATTTTGCCAAATGTCGCCATAAGGCCCTTTGATAAACTGTTATTAGGAAATATCCTAGTTTAAACCGGGTGAACAAAATACTGTCCATTGCCAACAAAGTCTTCTACTTAATTAGTGAAGCACTTTTTACTATTATCATATAAAACTGTACAAGAATAAATGTATGAATTGTAATAAAGGAGTAATGATTTTTGGATCAAGAACATTATTTTATTAAAATAAAAATACTTAAGTTGAAGAAGTCTGAAGTTGAAGTCTATACAAGCACACAAAAAAAAAGATCACATCTCTACAGAACCTAAACACCTATGCGAATAGACCAAACGAACCAACTTACGGTTACATGATGTCACGACCCTAAACACGTCCTAGAGCTTTCCTCCGTTTGTTGTCAACGCCTCGTTACGAGTACAAGATGTACTGTATGTATTCGCTGGCATTCCGACCGGGCGTGAGACGAGATCGTATTACCAACATCTTCAGATTGTGTCCCAACGTGGTCCATTCACGTAGCGTACACTTGTAACGTGGGGCGCGCACAGTAAACGTGTTAAACATGACAGCAAAGGCTGAGGCAAGTTGCATATTGCTAAAGTTATCGACTGCAGAAATCTATTATAAAATATACATTGACAAACAATACGCGTGACAAGCGTCTGTCCTATACATGTTTATTCCTAGTCTGTAACTTTCGTAGAATGCAACTTCAGTCCTGTTTATTCGATAATACTTCGTGTTTTGTATCGAGCTATGTCGTAATCTCAACAAAGTTTGTAAGCCGTGATGTAGAGAGCTGATCATTTCATATTGCAAAAAATAGGTATATGTCTAAACAAATAAAATCTTTGATTTTTGTATGTTTTTTATTCAACATTCCCAACTTACATTAAGTGCCAAGCGTTAGTCGACGTTTACGCGGCTAGCCTTCAAAAGGTTCAATCCAAATATTATAATCCAAGTACAACCTAGCATTATGAAGTGTTTGACACTTTAAGAAGAAGAGCATATAATTATTAAATACAACATTTTATAGGTTGACGTCTTATAGAGCGCGTACCACTTTTATCTTTAGAGGTTGACTAGCATTATGTACTAAGTTGGCTTACAATGTAGAATGCAAAAACATTTAACAATTAACGTCATTTTCATATTTCAAAAAGTTGAAAAAAAAACGACTCGTCCCTGGTAGGTAAGTTTCTCACTGGTTTACTAAAAGTATTAACCAAGTAATGTATCGTGCAATTTTCTATTGAAATAATAAGTATCAAGCATATCAAAAGGATTTAGAACCTGTGTAGCCCATCAAGTTTGAGCGCGATTGTCCCGAAAGTTGAGGGAGGCGGAGCGACTCTCCACAAGCCTGTCACTATTAGTGTTTTCAATCCATAACGTCCTGGCCACCTACTTAATCTTTAGGGTTACGTAATGGTACGGAGCCCTTCGTATTCACATACGAAGCACTCGTACTAGCACTCGTATTTTCATACATTGATGCGGCCGTACAACATTAATACGGTTTTTGACAAGTCAAATCAGCTTCTTTTTATGAAACATCAAAATCAAAAATCAAAAAAATCGCTCCGTAACTATTGAATTTATAGGGATTACTATCTTGTGACGTCACAATCAAACAGCGTCCTTATTGTTGGATTTTATGAATTTAAAAATCTTAAAATAGCAAACTTTAATATAAGATTGATGTTTTCCTAGTATTTTTATAATCTTTCATCATCATCGTCATCATGTCAGCCGAAAGACGTCCACTGCTGGACATAGGCCTCCCCCAAGGCTCTCCACTCAGACCGGTCTTGTGCTTTTCGCATCCACTATAATGCTTATCTGTTTCGCATTATAATGTTTATCTGTTGTTAATGAAAAACCAATTTAATTTCACTCTTGTCAAATACCCTATTTTACGTCGTGAATTAAAAACACTACAATGACGACTTTTTTTGAACATTCACTTGTGTCAGAAAGTTATTCTACTAAAGTCAAACAAGCTACCATCTAGAATAAAACTTGTAATTCACGGGCACCAATTTACTTGGATTCCCTTCTCAGCCAAGAACAAGGCGGTGTTTAAAATATCAACAACTCATTTCAAACGTGCCTCAGATTAACATTTGCCAAATGCCGTAATTCAAGTCTTTGTACTTAACTATATGTATACAATTATGTCTATTTCAAATCGTCTTGTGCCTCTGTTAGTACTTATTATCGATCTAAAACTAACAAACAATGTTCTCCGTTTTACGGTTATTTTACCTGAAAGAAGAAAAAGATTACTTTATTATGAGAATTTTGTTTGCAAAACAGTCCGCTTCGCTCTAAAACTATTCTGAGGGCCGGTACAGAGAGACAAGCATTTAAACGCAGAACGACTGCAATCGGAGTTACTTCAACTGCATCAGAACTGCCCTCGGACTGCCATTTTGCAGCAGCTGGGTTGCAGTTCAAATGCTGTCCGACTGTACCGGCCCTAAGTAACGTGTAAAGTTATTGCTGAAATATATCGATACAAGTAACTTCAACAATAATCCTCACATGCTGTGGAATGTATACTGTAACAGTACATTGAGCAATCATCATCACCACATCAGCACAAAGACGTCCACTGCTGGACATAGGCCTTAATTGAGCAATAAATAATCTGAATCTAATTGTGGCCGAACACAGGTACTAAATTTATAGCGTAAAGTAGGTCCAAGGTTCCTACCCCTTCGACACCAAAACGGGTTGCCACTACAATAAAATATGTTTACAATAGTACATTTATAGTCTGGCAAAAAAGTCTTGAAATTAAAAATTTGCCAACACTGTAGAGTCGTCCCTTTGTTCTTAGATTGATTTGAAAGGGACGCCACTACAGTGTTGCCACTTTCTAATTTCAAGACTTTTGCCAGACACTTCTTGAAAAACCACACGCAGATAATTTATTCATTGGTATTTTTTAAAACATCATTTAAATACAAGACACCTTTATAAATCTAAGTGTAACCGGGTTATAGTCACACACTGTTACGCGATGGGCTTACAACCTGTCACTAATACACTGGTAAACATCTTAGCCTAAGTTTGCAAAATGTGGTTACAGCATTATCAACAAGTTTTTAGAATTGTTGGAAATTCTGTTAGCTCTGCCTATCCCACTCTGGGAATAAAGGCGTGAGTTTATGTATGTATGTAATAACATTTGGTACGATTTACAAAGAAAAGTTGTGTAGGGTCATAGATTATCGACAAAATGGCCAACTGAAAGCGTGTAGCTCGACCTTAAGTCGCTATTGCCCGTTATTTGTGCCAGCCACGACTCCATTATTAATTGTCAGTCAATCGATGTCCGACGTTGGCTCTAATGATGTGATGCAAACATTTATTGTTAAATTCACAGAATCCAACTCCGAGGAACAGAATTGTTCTGATATCAATAATGATGAGAATGATGATAAATAAAAAAATTACGAAAATATGTGTTTGTTTAATAACCTTTCGAAATTTACTTTCTAGTTAGAATTGTTAGTCTGATAAAATGTATTCAAATTTCATCTTACGATAAGTATGTTTTTTTTATTTTTCAAATTGGCCAGACCTTGAAATATAACATTAATTAATTTGACAACATAAACATTTTTTTGGCTAAATCTGAAATATTGAATGAATGACACAAGTCATTTTGAAAGCAAAATTTTTTGATCTTCAAGTAAAAAAAATAAAACAATAACTATAGTGAAAAGTCGTTTTATAGGTATATTCATGGTCGACATCGCGTCGCGCTCATGCTGGGTCGGTTACAGAGTAGCCAATTAACGTGCAGCATCACGCCAAACGCGTGATCCACTGTTCCAAGGTCCACTTTTGCAAACAATTATGAATTTAGTTTTATTTTGTTTATTTTGCGGCAAGTGGCTCTTTATGTCCGAATAAGAAATCAACAATGGAACCCTGACCCACCATATAACTGTCACAGTGACGTTATGAAACTATGATTCAAGTAGTAAGAAATGTCAATCAAATTGTTTTACAATGTCACTGTGACCCCGTTCTATGGTGGGTAAGGATTCCATTGGGCTGATAGACTGTGATGTACAGATGAAGTGAATAATCAAAAGACATAGAATGCGTTTCATTCAGGGACCGGCCCCCTATCCCATTCAAGGTGTTTCGAATGGGTTTTTATAAGGATTTATTCAGAAAAGCCGTTCTATTTGCTTTTTAAAGTGCTATTTATAAGGGTTACCCTTGCTAAATAAAATCCGTGTACGTTTTGCTAGATTTTGCTTTTTTAGTGCAGAATTTTGAGTGATACCAATATCCCTTTAACTTAAAAAAGCCGCTCGATTGGCTTTTTAAGCGCTATTTATAAGGGTTACCCTTATAAAAAGCCGTTCTATTGGCTTTTTAAGCACCATTTTAAGGGTTACCCTTATATTCGGTTATGCAATAAGATGGATATCAATTTATTGCTGCACTTTAGGTTTCCCTTATGTGATGGCTAGTTTAAGAAACAACTAAGTTGTATATTTCTTCCAAAGGGGTTATTCTTTAGAGGGTTGTACTTCGATATGTAAGTCTTTTAAAGGCTTTTATCGGAGAATGGGTGGTCGGGTCCCTGCATCTATACAACGCCAATTTAAGGGCTAACAACCGGTAACCTATAATTTTATCGAATTTCATTTGATCGAACGTTATTTTCCGACGAATTCACGATATTTTCAGGATATTAAAGATTAATTACGTAGGACTTGTCTACCAGTTGGCTGGTAGTTACATCATCAAACACCAGTCATTATAGTAGGAACTATTTAAAATCACGATTCCCACTTGAGAGCTTAACTGCCGAACAATGGCATTGTTATCGTTTGTAAACCCAACCGTTAATTACCTGTGCAAAATAAATACCATAAATAACAAAAGATGTCGTATGAATAACAATAGTATTCCTTCAAAAATAAGGTTCATATTGTCATAACATAGACATGTCTGTCTATGTTTGTTACAGGTGATATTTTTATAAAAATGCTAAATGCTCGACCCGGTGGTCTTTATTATATGTCATTTCCGAAAGGATCTATGTAAAGTGTGTCTTATTCCAATTTGAACCTTATTGGTAAAGTTGTAATTCATATTCATTTTTTTTGTTATTGATGCATTTCATGTTGTACAGGTAGTTAGCGGTTGCGTTTAATAACAGATAACAATGCCATTCATCGCGGATAAGTTCTCAAGTGGGAATCGTGATTTTAAATAGTTCCTACTATAGAACGGCAGCAGGGCGTCAGTGGGTACTCACTCGAGCGGCGCGGCGGCGCTGGCGCAGTAGGCGCGCACGCGGCTGAAGGCGAAGGGCGGGAACTTGGCGGGGCTGAGCTCGAACTGCGTGCTCGGCTCGCGCCGCGTCGCCACCGCGTACCCGCGCCACGCCAGCTGCCGGTTGCCGCGCCCGCGCACGCCGCGGATCTGCAGCTCCTGCCGCACGACAATTACATCTACATCAGAGGACCGGGTAGCGGTCTGGTCGCATAACAACTACGAGTATTGTCATAATATCGATTGTCATAACACTTTACGCATAAAGTTGATGCTCATATTTTTTTATGCCATAAATTTTACTAGGCATAATTGGGTAAGTAAAGTTTTTGGAAGAGATGTAAATTATTATTTTTTTCAATAGTCGTCATCCTGAAGATCATGGAACTGCGGCTCTTTTACTTTTATTTCCTCTAATATTTTAGAAATCTTTTTTTTAGTTATGAAGTTGACATTTGTAAACTTTAATGACCGACAAACTTGTTGCCTTCGTATTTAATGAAATAGAAAAAAAAAACTGTCACTTCTATATCTGTCAACGTCAAATCAAATCAAAGTAAACAAACAGTTCAATTCAAATAAGTAAATTCAAGTAAATCTTTGTAATACTCCATTTCCACAGTCCGTGTAGGATTGCCTGAATTCATTGCGTGGATTGTACAATTCAAAAGTGCTCTCGTGGCTATCAAAAAGCAGGGCAAGAGTCGTCGAGAAAGGAAGAAATCGATGTCCAAGAAGAAGTGCCAAAGGGTTCGAAAATAAATCGTAGACCAAATATCTTGGCAAAACGTAAGTCCGGAGTTCGTTCTGAGATCGTTAAAAATATTTCTTAAGACAGATATAGAAGTGTTTTTTTTTCTTTTTCATTAAGTACGAAGGCAACAAGCTAGTCGGTCATTTAAGTGTACAAATTAATGTCAACTTCATAACTAAAAAAAAGATTTCTAAAATATTAGATTAAATCTATTATACACGATAAGGCCAACCAGGTGCGCCCGCCGCGCCGCACGTTGACCAATTATTCCCGCGCTGTTATCTGCTACCACGCCCCCAACCACTTAATTGGCCGACCGTGACCTTGTGCGTACGGGTTGAAATAGATATCTGCGAGCTTCTAACACCCTAGTACTAATGAGTAATATTGGAGACCGGACCCTATCGGCGTCCGAGTCTGACTTAATAAATAAAGTAGATGTCACGCCGCCCAATAATTATGCCACAATTAGGCCGAAAAGAAAGAGGGAGGATGAATTTGCATCATTTAGAGAAGAAATGCGAGTTATGATGTCCTCGATGCTGGCTACCCAGCTTACTGAAATCATGAAAAACTCCGACACTTTAAGAGACATTCAACAAACGAACAGGAATATTGAGGACTCGGTATCGTTTTTGTCCTCGCAATACGAAGAATTTAACAAAAAAATCAACAATCTTGAAAGCCAATTAGCCGAAGATAGGGTACACATCCAGAACCTGGAATTTAAAATTGATGATCTGCAACGTGAATACCGCAAAGCGAATCTGGAAATAAAAAACGTTCCAAGAAAACCCAAGGAGTCTAAAGAAGACCTAGTTAACATGATCATGGCATTGTCAAAAACTATTAATTGTCCTATAAATAGAAATGACATCAAGGACATATACAGAGTACGCCCTAAACAGGATGGAATTAATAATACGCCAATTATATTCGAATTGTCATCCACCTTGTTAAAAAACGATATTTTAAAACTGTGCAAAGCTCATAATATTAAACAGAGGGGAAACCTATGTGCCTCGCACCTTGGATTGCAATCTGCACAAAACTCTGTTATCTATGTAGCTGAACAACTGACTGCAAGGGCGTCAAGGCTGCACTTCCTGGCAAGAGAGCTCAAGAAAAGAAATCTATACAAATATTGCTGGACAAGTTATGGAAGAGTTTATGTGCGTAAGGATGACAACTCACAGATTATCCAGATTAATAACGAGGGCCAAATCGAACGGCTAAGCAAAGATGACCCGTGTGCCGCCCGTATGGACACTACATCTCCCAAACTGAAAAATCCTGGCGAGTGCCGGAGCGTTGCAGGCCCCAGTAGAGCAACCGGAAACAAGACGACCCAAGCTGCGCCCTCTACCAAGGATAAATGACTACGCTTCTCCTTATTTCTGGTAAAAAAATATGTAGATTATAAGTATTGCAATGTTTACTGGATACTATATCTCAACTCAAATCTCATTAGATTAACTAATTATATAAAACTGATTTACCTCTTACACACTCACACACATACACACAATCATACTCTAACTCTAAAGACAAAAATCTTCAGACAAAAAAACTTACTCGAACAATGGCAGCGCCTCACATATTATCTCTTGGTGTGGATTATACACACATTTATTCCACACTCCCTTAAAACACTGTCTCAACTTGTGCCACCCCTACGTATCGACTTTTTATCTTCAAATTATGGATAGTCGTCTCTCAACTTTAAATGACATAGATAGTACTGAGATAGCGCGTTCTTTTGAATGTGACATTCAGGATCTCACTAATCGTATCCCATTGGCTCCAAATGATCTTACACTAATATCACAAAATATACGGAGTATATACAGTAACCTCAATGACCTTCAAATCACATTGACTCAATTAGACTTTGATGTTGATGTCATGATATTGACTGAGTGTAGACTGAGTCCTTCTAAGCCAATCCCTTGTGTACCTAACTATACCTTCATAGCTACCTCCAATAACTCAAATCAGAATGACGGAGTTGTAGGCTACATCGGTTGTCAGTTTAATACTGTTTCTACTGAAATTAAGCTCGACCAAGCTTCATGTATACAAGTTAAAATAAAAAATGTTATAATTTTAGGTATTTATCGATCCCCCTCTAATACCAATGCTTTAAAATTTATTGATTCACTTGGTGTGCACTTAGATAATATTAAATCATTTAATAATATAATAATCACTGGTGACATTAATATAAATCTTATTCCGCGCCAACATGAGCCATCTCATGAAAGAATTAATAGAAATAGTTACCTAAACATGCTTTCTACGTATGGCTCTCTACCGGGTCATACATTACCAACTCGGGGAAATAGTTGTTTAGACCACTTCATGGTAAAGACCGCAATAAATAAATTATCTACTCATATAGCAGTTCTCCACACATCAATAACTGATCATCTCACTATATTCCTAGCACTGTCCAACCTTTCTAATGATAGAAACCCGATTGTAATTAAACGCTTTGACTACTCTAAAGCACTCAAAATTCTTCTGCAGAAAGATGTAAAATCCCTCTTAGATAGTGATGACCCACAATACATCATTCGACAGCTTATAAGCATTCTTAAAGACTCCCTGGAGGCGAGCAAAACAATTAAACACGTTCCTAAGAGTCAGCGTACCATTAAACCCTGGATTACCCCCGGGATACTAAGATGTATCAGGAATAGGAATAAAATGCAACTCAAAGCACGATCTGACCCTGACAATGAGATTCTGAATGTCACATTTAGACGTTATCGCAATTATTGTAACAATTTGATTAAGAAATTAAAACGAAAACACGATAGAGACCAACTTGCTAAAACGGCTAGTAACCCTAAGTCTATGTGGAATACAATAAAGAAAATAACGCACTATAAAGCTAGTAATAATCATAACCTAGAACTTCTTAACTCTAAATCATCTCCGGACACTGCTGTCAATCATGTGAATGATTTCTTTTCTTGTGTTGGTAAAAAACTTGCTGAAGCCATCTTAACAAACTATCCGGCAGGCCTGAATCCTGAGTATCCTGACCATGCAACTCCACCCGATTCAAACCCCACATCTCTCGTACTGCTTGATACTGACCCTGTCGAAGTTGACAAAATCCTTATGAGTCTTAAAAATGATAGTGCACCTGGCTCAGATGGGATTCCAACAAAATTTTTGAAACTATCTAGACTCGTTGTTGTTCCGATAATCAGTAGGCTAGCTAATTTGTGCTTTGATAAGGGTGTTTTTCCAAATTTACTCAAGCAAGCTATAGTAACACCTGTATACAAGAGTGGTGACAGAGACGATGTCAATAACTACCGGCCTATATCTGTGATATCTCCAATATCAAAAATAATAGAAAAAATAATAAATCATCGGCTTACTAACTACCTCAATAAATTTAACATTCTTTCGGAATCGCAGTTTGGTTTTAGACAAGGGAGGTCCACGGAAGATGCTGTTCTAACTCTAACTTCAGAAATAACACATCACACCGACAGAGGAAGAAAATGCTTAGCAATATTTCTCGACCTAAAAAAGGCTTTTGACACAGTCTCCCTCACGACACTTGTATTGAAGCTTGAGCGTATGGGAATTAGAGGAAAACCACTTGATCTGCTTGATAACTACCTAAACGGCCGTACACAAAAAGTAAAAATTGGTAATTACATGAGTAGCGAAAAAACCACTTCCTTCGGAGTCCCTCAGGGGAGTGTGCTTGGTCCCACGTTATTCTTAACTTACATTAATGACCTGACAAATCTTACTATTGACGGAGGACGCGTGTTCTCATATGCTGATGATACAGTGGTGGTCTTCAATGACAATTCTTGGGAGGCGGTTTATTGTAAAGCGGAGATAGGTCTACGCCAAATATCCTGTTGGCTTACACAAAACCTGCTCACACTCAATAGCACCAAGACCAACTTCATATGTTTCACTAAATATGAGAATACGCAGCCTCCAGATAACCTTAAGTTAAAAATCCATAGTTGTAATATTGTAGATACTCTAAGCTGTGACTGTAATACAATTGCAAAGGTTACCTCTACTAAATACTTAGGCATAATCCTGGACCAACGACTCTCATGGCATGATCATATTGAATATCTAAACGGAAGAATAAGAAAATTTATTTGGATTTTCAAAATTTTAAAACATGTTGCCTCTATTAAGCTTTTAAAACAAATATACACCGCAATAGCCCAGTCCATCATGACCTACTGTATCCCAGTATGGGGTGGTGCCAACAAAACCAAATTCATCGAAGTTGAAAGAGCGCAAAGGTGTCTGCTTAAAGTCATGTTTTCGAAACCCTATAGATTCCCTACAAGTGAATTGTATAATGAGTGTGACCTACTGCCTATGAGAAAATTGTACATGTTATGTTCCCTTGTAAAATTACATAAGACCTTAATTTATAAACCATGTACTACAAGTAGAAGAAGAAGAAAAGAGAATGTTGCCCCGTTGCCTGCTACTAAATCTAAATTTGCCAAGAGACAATTTGCTACTCAATCTGCCTGTTTATACAATATTATAAATAGAGAAATTAACATCTACCCCATGCAATCCTTTAAATGTAAAAAAGCCATTCTGGAATGGTTGAAAATGAAAAGTTTCGAAGAAACTGAAGCTCTACTATCGAACATTACCTAGATCCGCTAGCTACATATTTCATTTATACTAAAGTTTACGCCTACACGCACACACACACACACACACACACACACACACACACACGCTCACTCACTTACACACACACACACACACACACACACACACGCTCACTCACTTACACACACACTCCAAAATTAAGCTAATTTTAAAGTATCTATTTTATAAGTTGTTTACTTCTTAAAATTAATTCATACCTACTCTGTAATCAAATATCACCCCTAATCTTAAACTTATCATAATTGGTTAAACCTCTACTGTTACTGGAAGAGCGGGGCCTTCTGTCACAAGTATATACTTATGCTTACTAGAAGGACCCAACCTTTGTATTGTTTTAAATTTTGTGTGATAACCAATAAATAAATAATTTTTTCAATTAGAGGAAATAAAAGTAAAAGAGCCGCAGTTCCATGATCTTCAGGATGACGACTATTGAAAAAAATAATAATTTACATCTCTTCCAAAAACTTATACGTACGTGTGTAGTTATAAGGTGCAAATTAAGTTGCATCTATTTTTTCCATCGCACTCACGCACGTTTGACGGCTAACTGAATGAAAAGCGGGTGCGCGCCAACATGGCGTCAGTAATAACCAATAATAGCACAGAATACAACCGCGCCACTCGTGGATCATGCTAATTGGTTCCCGCGCTTCGAAAAATTGTCATGTGCGCAGGTACATCGGTACGCCATATCAGTCGTGTTTTACTGTAACGTTAACGATGCCGTGCCGTGGTGACGTGGCCAGGCCTACCCAGCAGGTATAGGCTATCGACTATTTTCTCACGCAAGAAACAAACAAAAGATATTGATCCCTTGGCAATAAAAGAGACACGTACATTGATAATTGATCGCTGGCTGTTCACACTGCCGGCAAGAACTCTATCCGTTTGTCGAAACAAAAAATATAGATCCCGTGTCTATACGAGTAAAAGAGACACAAATATTACTAGTTGATCACTCGCTGTACTCTCTTCTCGCTTATCGGTGGAGAGACCAGTACGGACCATACCAGCTTGGCCGTACTCCCCTACCTCAATCCACTCGACCTGTTCCTTAACCACTTTTTTTCTTTATCCTCCGCGTCCCTTGGTTAAAGAATGGTTATTACTAATAACTTATTAGACTAGTTACTAGACTCACCAAGTGGAAGGTGGTCTCGTGCGCCTCGTGCGGCTCCTTGCGGCGCGAGCGGAAGCGCGTGTTCGCGGACTGCGCTGGCTTCTTCTCGTTACTCTTCTTTACTATTATCACAACCTGCACAGGATAAACCAAGGCGTAAAGCTTGGATAAACATTTCAAACGAAATATCAACCAAAATAAGAGGACCAAGAGAAGATAGATAGACAAGTTAGCGTAAATGATTTTCGAAAACTGTCAATGTAAACGCCTCTTAAAATAAACGCTTAACGAGACCATCCAGCTGCTTACCACAATGCTATACATTTTGGATAACGATAACGATGCGTCTTGTCTAGAGCTTATTAGATATTTTGTTATGTACGGCCACGAGCGTTAATTTGGGACCCATTTCAAGAAAAATATGCTTGAAGTCGTCAATGTCATTAGAGATGTCAAGTCATGTGTAACTTTTAGGAAACTCAAACTTATTGTTGTAGAATGTCAGATTGACTTTGTATCTAAGGTTGGAACCAAATTAAATCTCGTGACTGTACCGTAATATTGCGTATTATATTGTAATCGGGGTTAAATATGAAAGAATATGTTAAATTCTTGTCTATTCAAAATGTTAATGCAAGCTTTTACTGAAACCTACTTGCTAACAAATAAGTGAAGATAAATAAAAAGTAGCAAATAGGATAACTCAACCTCGACTTCTTTTTAGATTGGTACTTATACAGGTCGATTCGGTTGTACGTTATTTTACAGACTGAAGTTGTTTAGAATTTCATTTCATAGAAAAAAAATCTCGTATTATCATTTCATAGAACAATCAATATGTAGAATAATTACTTTGAAGACTTTTAAAACATCGTTTTTTATTTTAAATAAAATTCAATGTTTCTTTTTTCATATCATAGAATAGCAAATAAAATATTCTTTGTTCTCATGATATAAAAAAAATAACCTCGAAGGCTAAGGCGGGAGCTTGCTTCGCTTCGCTCCCGCCATAGCCTTCTAACCTAACCTATTCAAGTCGGTTCTGCCCAGAGAGGTCTTGCTCGCTCGCTTCGCTCGCTCGCTCACTCATATTTATATCATAATATAGTATTTATCTTATAACCCAACCTTCAAAAAATACACTGATCAAACAATATTCGTTGAAAAATAATTATATTGTTTGATAAGTTTGTGTAATGAAAAAATAAAATTGCAAAATTCATTGAATTGATTTTCTGTCGAATTTGTTTCTTTCAAGTAAATAGTTAAAAAATAATAATATACGAAGCAAAAATACAAGGACCAAATAGTATATGAAACATTTTCTGTGAATCAAAATTCTGTAATTTTTCAGTCTGTAAAACAAGGGGACACCAGGTCGATTCACAAGAGCTGGCACGAATGGATTGAATGAGTGAATGAAATACTAGTGTGTAAAATAGTAACAGGTTTTCGGTTTGAAATTCGAACATCGGTTCAAAGAACGGCACTCACACAATGATAGGTGACATTACTTTGTTTCAATCCATTCGTGCCAACTCTTGTGAATCGACCTGTACATTGTTATATAGTTAGTTTTAAATCTTTTGCCACATTTCTAACAGAAACAAACAAAGTTCTAAAAACTCAAGTAGGACCTTTTTTAAGGAATTCTCTCAATCCATACTAATATTACAAAAGTGAAAGTTACTTTGTTTGTTTGTTTGTTACGCTTTCACGGCTAAATTACTTCTTTTTTTATGGCATAGAGAAGACAAACGAGCACACAGGCCACCTGATGGTAAGTGGAAACTGTGACCCATAGACATTCGCAATCACAAGACTGCAAATGCGTTGCCAACCCTGAGGGCTAAGATGGAATGCCTCTATGCTAGTCATTTCACCGGCTGTCTTATCCCCAAACCGGAATACAACAATGCGAACACTGCTGTTTGGCGGTAGGTTAATGGATAAGATGGTGGTAGCGATCCGGACGGACCCTGCACAAGGTCCTACCACCCGATTTTTGATTTCGATGAAATTTGGTATGAAGATAGCTTAAATCCTGAGAAAGGGCATGGGTAGTCTTGTAAGGTCGGGGCTGCAGCGACCTTGTCCCCGACGAGCCGGTAGTGGCCGGGCAGCGCGCCGGGCGCGCGCGCGGGGCGCCGCAGCTGCCCCACGCACGCCGCCGGCTCCTCCGCCGTGGTCCACATCAGCACCACGCCGTCGCTGAAGAACCTGCGGCACCATACACAACTTACCACAGGTATACGATTGCATTATTTTTCTACTCGCATACTATTATCACAGTCTATAAACCAATACAGTCATTCGACGAAGCCGTCTAGACAGGGCAATCGTGCGGGGTGTGAGGGGCGAGGGGCGGGTAGGGCGAGCCCGAGCTGCATACATCGCCATTGTTAGTAGCTCGGAACATATCTTTCAGGGCTACTGCGTGTCGTGTGTTGTATTTTGATGTGTTTAGAATAAAAATGGTGCATACGACATGTGCTGTGCGAGAATGCAATTCATCATCTCGCACAAATAAAGATCTGCGATACGAGGGTGAATTGAAAAGTTCTGAGCCTGGTAAAAAAAACTAACTGGCTCACTTTTTATAACAATTTTATTTTTCGACATAGTCTCCATGAAGGTCAATGCACTTAGTCCACCTCGCCTCCAACTTCATTATCCCATCAAAAAAAAAAGAATCTCTGAGGTCGTTAAAATATGAGTCTACTGCTTCTTGTACCTCCATATTAGTCGAAAATCTTTGTCCTCCCAAGTGTTTTTTGAGGTTTGGGAAGAGATGATAATCGGAAGGAGATAGATCCGGCGAGTAAGGGGGATGCGGCAGCACTTCAAATCCACAATCATGTATTTGTGACATTGATTTCGCCGAAGTGTGAACGCGAGCGTTGTCTTGGTGAAACAATACTTTTTTCGACAGCATTCCAGGGGGGTTATTATGACATAACTATGCAGTTCATTTTACGGTGAGTGTAAGGGACAGAGCTATGGCAGTTATATAGCTCTGTCCTTTTCTCTCAGCGTAAACAGAATTGCATAACTATGTCATAATAACCCCCCAGGTCTCTTTATTTTAATTTCCTCTCGCAGACGACGTAAAAGAGCACAATAGTACTCTGAATTTATTGTTTTGCCCTTTTCGAGATAGTCTATCATGATAACCCCCCTGCAATCCCAGAAAACCGAGGCCATTACCTTATTAGCTGACAAAATGACCTTGACTTTTTTGGGTGGTGGTGAACCTGGTCTTTTCCATTGCCTGGATTGTTCTTTCGATTCTGGTGTACTGTGGTGGACCCATGTCTCGTCCATAGTTATAAAACGATTGAGAAAATCTTCGGGGTCACGTTGAAACATGTCCAAACAATCTTGGGAAATTGTAACACGTACTCGTTTGTTCTCGACTGAAAGCAGCCTAGGCCACCTGGCTGACACCTTAGAAAATCCAAGAACATCGGTGATGATGTTCTGTGCCCGCTCATAAGAAATACCCATTGCTTCCGCTATCTCCACAATCTTCAATCGCCTATCCTTCATTATCGCATCTAATATTTTATTGACATTTTCATCCGTAGTAGCCGTCAACGGACGCCCACTCCTAGGCTCGTCTTGAACAGTCTCCCGGCCACGTTTGACATCAGCTACCCATCTTTTTATGGTAGCATACGATGGAGCAGATTGCCCTAATGTTTTGTTCATATCTTCAAATATTTGTTTTGGTGTTAACCCCTTCTTTTGCAAATATTTTATGACAGAATGGTGCTCAATTTTATCCATTACTTGAAAAATCAGTGACCTTATGTAGCAGTTCCAGCATAAAATGCAAAATTGTGACAAGAAAAAAACAAAAGATAGTGCATAATGGCGACTAAATATGGCACTTTTACCTGCCAGTATTTATTTGTTTTTTTTTTTATTATATACAACCTTAGGCTCAGAACTTTTCAATGCACCCTCGTATTATCAATTTCCACACTCAGAAGAAAGGTAAATATATTATTTTATAGTGCTTAATTTACAACATTTTTGTCATGTCATGCCAACGTAAACAACATTTAAAGCCAGCAAAAATTTTAACTTTTCTCAAACAAAAATATTACATCCATTTTCAAATTTAAAATGGCGGACATGACTTTTATAAATAATAATGGGGGTGCTGATTACGAAAAAGATATCCATGTTGAAATCAAAGATGGCGGACGTTATTTTTTCTTAAAAATCGATATGGGTGTCATCTTCGAGGTTCCTCGGGGTGCCGATTACGAAAATGACATTATTTTTGGAATCCAAGATGGCGGACGTACCTTTTTTTAAAATATAATGATATGGGTGTAATTTTCGAGGTTTCTCGGGGTGCCGATTACGAAAAAGATATTATTTTTGGAAACCAAGATGGCGGACGTTTTTTTTTGTGATATACTGATATGGGTGTCATTTTCGAGGTCCCTCGGGGTGCTGATTACGAAAATGACATCCATATTGAAATCCAAGATGGTGAACATAAATTCTTTAAACAAAATTGAATGGGTGTTTGAATCTAAAATCATACCTAAGTTATTTATGGCGGAACAAAGAAACGTACATACATACTTTAAACCTAAAACTATTACTTTCTTTTTTGGGCAGTTGTGTAGTTTGTGACAACCCTAGATAATTACTGTGGCCTTGTGCGGCGTCGGCATTTACGCAAACATCAAAGGCGTCGGCCCACTGTTAGTTACTCTTTACACTGTGCTATTATATTGTGTGGTAGCCGGATTAGAATAGTGCCACTCCGTATTTATCCGTGGATGTCGTAAAAGCCGACTAAGGTAATAAAGGCGTGTTACTGTTAGGCGATGGGCTTGCAACCTGTCACTAATACACTGGTAAACATCTTCGCCTAAGTGTGCAAAATGTGGTTACAGAATTATCAAAAAGTTTTTATAGTTGTTGGAAATTCTGTAGTTCTGCCTACCCCACTCTGGGAATAAAGGCGTGAGTTTATGTATGTATGTATGTGTGTACTATTAACCGCTAATATTGATATTATTAACGGTATAGCGTTAAGTTCTATAATGAACTTTTCTATGGTAATAACAGTTCTTTTATAATAGTTACTAGAATTGATATTACCATGGTTACGTTTATGAACAGTTCAGTGCTGGTATTTTGTGGTCAACTAACATATATTTTTTTATATTATACATAGTTCTCACCCACACCGGTGCAAATACTATGATAAAAATATCCAATATCCTTTGCTTATGGAACAGGCATGTTACTCAATTGACGGGTTCTGAACACTCGGAAGGATCCAGCACCGTAATGTGTGACTGTGTGTACCTAAATTAATTTAATTTAATTGTGTTTGAAAATGATGATTTGTAAAATGTACTTTTACCAATAAATATCTGTATTCTGTATTCCTCACCTTAGGTACCGGTAGTAGTCGACGAGATACCAGGGCCGGTAGGTCTGGTCCTGGAAGGAGTTCTCGCCGGGCCGCAGGTAGCTGGTCTTGCTGATGTAGCACCCGTGCAGCAGCAGGCGCGGCCGCCGCAGGAACATGTGTCGCCAGCCCGACAGGCCGTGCGCGCGCGGGGTGCCGCAATCGGCGCCCCACGTCCTGCGTCAATAACGAAACTCAGCTTTATTACAGGACGCCGCGTCCAACTCGCTACTCACTACCAGCCAGAGATGGGCAAAATTTATTCGAATAACGAATACGAATAAACAAATTATTCGCGAATTACGAATGAAATTCTCGAATGATTATTCTTATTTGAATAAATTATTCGTCGAATAATTTATTTGCGAATAATTTATTCGTTGAATGAATTGCCACGAATAATTATTACATACTGGAATACCTGCTCCATTTTTCAAGAAAATTATAACTAAACCTAACTGAAAGATGTTGTTTGTACATATCATGAGCTATTACTATCACTTTGGAAATGCGAATATGCCTCATCTTCGCTTAATTAAATCATTTAAAGAAAAAACCAAGACGCGATAGGTTTTGAAAAAATATTTTTCGTGAATTTATCCGAATAAAATAGCGAATACATTATTCGTTGAATGAATTGCCACGAATAATTATTACGTACTGGAATACCTGCTCCATTTTTCAAGAAAATTATAACTAAACCTAACTGAAAGATGTTGTTTGTACATATCATGAGCTATTACTATCACTTTGGAAATGCGAATATGCCTCATCTTCGCTTAATTAAATCATTTAAAGCAAAAACCAAGACGCGATAGGTTTTGAAAAAAAATTTTTCGTGAATTTATCCGAATAAAATAGCGAATAAATTATTCGTTATTCGAAAAGTAGTCGAATAATTCATTCGCGGATAATTTATTCGCGAATAAATCATTCGCAAATAAATCATTCGACGAATAAATTATCCGCGGATAAAAATATTAGGAATAATTATTTATTCGAATAATTATTCGAATAATGCCCATCTCTGCTACCAGCGCTGTGCCAGCACTACCAGCTCTGACTCGCACTGACCGGAGGCACATGGCGCGCCACACGTCGGGGTCGCGCGCGGCGAGGAACAGACCGCGGCAGGTGGCGCCGAGCCGCTCCAGCGACGCCGCGTCCAGCTCGCTGCTCACTACCCAGCGCAGCACGACCACTACCAGCTCGTACGGCAGCCATGTCAAGTAACACTCCTGCGGACCGAGACGATTCGATAAGCCATTGCAACCCAGAGAACCAGACGCTTCTACGATTAAAGGCTGTGCTATTAACTGATCTTGACCGAGATGCCCGTCTCAAGACACGTCAAATCAAAGAAAACTGCGTCTTGAGTGAGACACTGAAGAGTTTTGTTCACTGAACTAGCTAGGCTAGCGTTGCTGTCCCATTGCGGCCTCTTTTAAATGTTTAATGGCTATATAAAAAAACCGGTGTGCGTGTAGAAAGAGGTGCACCTCACCTTGTTGGGCACGGCGGGTTCGCACAGCACGCCCCGGCGGGCCTGGCTGCGCTGCAGGCGCGCCAGCAGCTCCTCGCCCTCCGCGGCGTCGTCGTCGCTGCTCGCCGCGCGCTCCGGCCGCGCCGCCGCCTCCGCCTGCGGCTCCGCTGCCGACACAACGAGGCAATAGTGCTATGTGAAGACGCGCTGTCTTGGTCTATCATGGGTTTCCAAAGGAGATATGTGACAGAAGTCAAGACGCGATGTAAGTTTACCAGTTCGGGCCTTAGGCGATGAATAATAGACGGAAAAACACAGACATGTAAAGGCTTCAAACTTATAACTACCGTCTCCATATATACCAACTACTCCAAAAACTTGTTGTTAATTCTGTAACCACATTGTGCACAATCAGGCTTAGATTAGCATTTCATTCATTTATTTATGTTTTTTTGGAGATCCCACAGCTTGCAAAACAAGATACAAATTATATATCAAACCAACGAGCCAATTAAAGGTTCTCACCGTTAGAGACCAACTATTTAAACAGAAATAACAGTCAACGCAGGCACACAAGCCGCGCTACTACAAGAGAACAAGAGAACAACCACATAGGCAAAAAAAAAAAAAAAAAAACATAGGCGCGAATAAACTACTGTAATATTATGCCACAGGAGCCAGAAATAAAAACAAATGAAACGTATTGGTACCTTCCGGCGTGTCGCCCCGGTCGGCGCTCTCATACAGCCGCGTCTCGACGTCGGGCAGGATCTGCATGGCTCGCTTGTAGTGCTGTATGGCTTCATACAACTTGCCGCGCCGCTCAAGCTCCACACCTTCGCGGAATAGCTGCTTCGCCTGACAATAGTACGACTGATTTATCAGTACTTTGAGTGCCGAAGGGATTTGTTATTAGGCGAAATAAATATATAATATACTGTTTTTTTACAGGGATATTATGGGGAAATCCGAAACCATAGAATATACAGGTAAACTGTGTTAGCAAACATTAGGTATTTTTTGTTACAACATTTTTGTTTTTTTGGTGAAGAGTGCGTGGTCCAAAAAAATTCAAATTACCTACTAATAATGTTTTTTAATACAATTTTTAAGTAAGCCTTAAAATATTTAAAGTAAGCCCAAATCATTTTCAGGATCCTCAAGTACATTTAAGACTGCGCCGAGCGTACGCCGGAGGTACAGTGGCGCCCTCTGTACTTTTATTGTTTTCTAATAAACTAAAGTTTAAATTTTCTTGAAATTGGACAGTATATTTTTGTACTACAAATGACAACACAACTTATAGGGTAATCACATAGTTTAATAACAATTCACCTTCGAGTTATCAAAAAGTGCCCACCTTTTCCCGTTAAGCTGACTACTCAAAGGGTAATTGTTCTTAAAGTTTGTTACGTATCCCATAAAGTGTGTTTTACTAGCACTTCAAAAAGGCATCGTCTGATTCCAAGGAAATTCTTGATAAAACACAATAATAGTGATGAGGGCGCCACTGGACGCTCGGCGTTTGCTCGGCGCAGTCTTAAGGTATAGTCTTTTGTTTTCTAGTTCACTTCTAGTTGACCTAATCTTATCTGGAAGACCCATCAGCTAAACAAGGCCACTGTGTTCATTGTATGCCCTCGTGCCACAAGCGATAAAAAAGAAAGGGCTAACTGCAAACAACATATCACTCTAATAGCGACTTTATCGCTTAAGCAATAAGTTTCCAATCGAAACGAAAAGCATATCGGTATCAACAACGTTTTAATCTTTAACACTGCGATTATTGCGATAATTGTTTGTAACGGTTATGTGAATGCGTTAATGATACCTGGCTCTTAATTATAGGTTTGATTGAGTTTTTCTACCAGGTAACCTACCCTAAGTACTACTACTATACTACTAATAATGGTACAGACCTGATGGTTAACATGAAGCACTTAATTCGGAACTTCGAACGAGCACATTATCCGGCCGAGATAAATCTCGCTAAAAATGGACGAGATCTCGCGAGAAAGAGATTGCATTCCCTAATCGCCATGCGTAACGAGAACACTATAATGGGCGTAATGAAAACAAACGGTATTTGGCTGAAATGTAGGTGGTGAAATGCACTGTTTACAAGGAAATGCTATGAAAAAATCGTTTACCAAAACCAGCAAAACCTTATTTAAATGATTAGGATCTAAATTAACATTTTTAACGTATATATCGAAACTACGAGCTTAACGCTAATGAATAAAGAAGACAAATATAACCGTAATGGCTCAATAATAAAGATGCGACACGTTGATACTCGCGGTTTTGCAAAAGCTCATATCCGGCCATTTAAGAGTTTCTGTTACCTATTACCGTTTAGGCGCTAGGGTTGTCCGTAAAATGATATTTACGTGACGACATAATTATATGCATCGATATGCGTCGCTCGATACTTGATATACACGCAAACAAACGCGGCGAGAGCGCGGCAGCGCCCTAACCGGCTCGGTCCGTCCTCTTGAGTTTACGTGTGTTGGCTCGCGGCGCGTACAATGCAGGCACGCACACATGCCAAGCCGCGCGACATACCCTTGTTTGAAGATGACCTACTGTTTATACTGTGATAATATGTTTGATGAAAAGACTAAAGTAAACTAATATACTTGACACCGTAAGACAAACCTACCTTCTCCTCTTCGTTCATAGGGTCAGGCGGAGTGGGGTCGCCCGGCAGCGGGAGCTCCCTCGGCTTCCGGAGCACGGTCAACTCGTCTCTGTCATCAGGGCTCTGCAACCAGAAATAATATTTAGAGTATAAGTAATTGGGCGCATCTTTATACTTTGGATATACCTTACATAAGGGCAAGCAGATCAATCAGTAACATCATGGAAAGTAATCCAACACACGTTGCTACAATTTTATGGCTAATTTCCGTGTCACAAAGGAAAAGTTTGAAGAAAGAAAATTGACCCATTTCATTTAGAGACTATTAATACCATTAAAACTTGGTATAACAAAGTCATGTACAAAAAAATTAGGCATTCCATGTAGGTATTTCAAATGAAGATGAATAAATATACTTATATAAAGTTTAAAGATACAACTCAACGAGTGGATACTGACTTTGGGAAGGTAAAACTTTAACCTGTAAATAAAGGCTAAATTAATTGGTTGTAGAGAAGGCATTCTATGACAGGAATCATTTTATCTGGAAATAAGTTAATGTTTTATATTATGTAAAAATTAATGTTTATATATTATTTTTGTATCTTTATTATATTTTTTATAAGTATAATAAGATTTTTTTTAACTGAAATGTTATAAACAGTTTATCAATACCTTCATTACCTTCTCCTCATAAATGGGAATCCCCAGGGATTCCTGGGCCACGTCTGGCGGCTCGTTCTTCGGCGACGGCATGGCTCCCAGTTCCTGTTGCCACTGTTGCCGGAATGCAGACAACTCGTCCAAATCCTTACTCTAAATAAAATGAAGTTAATGATATAAATTTGCCCTGTCTATTTGAAATATTTATTATCATTTAAAAAGAATTTATTTTATGGTTTTTTGGAGTTCTTTTTTATATATACAAAGGAAGGATGTGTTAAAACTAAGAAATACGGTCTCGGTCCACTACTATGCTGAGGAACTGGAACCAGGAACCAGAACCAGGAAGATACATAAATTGACACAAACCTTATCCTCCAATTTAAGGCCATCCAGGGCTTCTGCGGCATTTACAATCGAGGACGAGGGGTCCTCTTGCTCCTCGCCTTCAGAATCTGTGCCCGACCCCGTGCCCACATTTGAGGAGGATGCCTGAAAACATTATCAATAAAATTATTCCATAATTAACATATTTAGAGCCTTTCTCGTATTTAAAAGTCAAGCTGTTTTATATAAAGCTCAAAATAAGCTTTTTATTGATTTGTTATTCCCAAACAAAAAAAGCATGTTGGAGTTTTGATTATGTTTTAGCCGGTGTAGCTGCGGCTTTTTTTTGCAGCCCCACACGTATACATACATTGGTTGGCAAATGAAAAAATAAATGTACAGCATGTTTTGTCGCAATGTTTTCATTCATTGAAAAGTTTGTCAAAAATTATCATTATTTGAAAATGAATATAATTTAAATTTTAAGGTTTCTTTAACACATTTGTTAAAACTGTGAATACCTATGATAATATTAATACCAAAAAAACACAAACTAAACTAAACAACAGTCTGTAAACTGCAAAATAGCTTCATCTAAGCATGCTATTGTACGTCTGAAAAGAAAAAACAGGGTAACATTTGGTAAAAATATTGTAAAGAAAAATTATAAGAAGTGTTTCTTACCATTTTCAAAATAGTTAATGACCGGCGCAAACTATTGCACTAAAATAAGTAATTGATGTCCATATATTACACTTATAACAGACATCTAATTGCAAAATTGTTTTAATTGATATAATACGACAAAAAATATTTGGCATTCGCCGTATTTTTACCTTATGTCAAATAAATACGATTATAAAGGTATAATCTCTGTCAAATGTCAAACTACTGTCACGTCACGTAAGAATCTGTGTTGCCAATTTAAGATTTGGTGCCAAAATTGCTGAAATTACCTTTGAAGATTTCGCAGACTGGCGCGTTAAATATTGTGCCAACACTATTTAATTGTAATATTCGATACAATCCTTTTAGGCTGCGTTTCCACCAGAGATGTGCGAGGCAGCTAAGCGGTGCGAGGCTGTGTAACGAGGAGTGTAACGGTGTGAATGTTTCCACAAAAGATGTGCGAGATAGCTGAGCGGTGCGAGGATGCGTAGCGAGGATGTGTAGCGGGCTCTTTTTAAATAAGCGAGCGGGGTGAGCCAGACTCCGCCTCGCAACACATTCCTCGCACACATCTTAAGCAACTAGTAACAAGCGTAACGTGTTTATATGAGCTGTCACAATAATCATCTTAGATGAAACAGAGTGGTGTATGGAATGGAGACACAAACTTTAAGCCTACTGTCTCCATCATCATTCCTGCTTGATGGTACCATAATTATTATATTTTCATCGGAAATGAAGTAGGTATGCAAAATTTTCGAGTTAATCCGACAGTTAGTACTAGGTTTAAATTGACATCCAGGATTTGATTAGTAATGATTAGGTAGAGGTACCACAAAATAATAGATTCATACTATTGAAGCAACTTTATCTTATTCACATATAACATAACATAACATAACGTATAATATAATTAGCATAGATGTTGAGTGGTTCCGGGTCTTCGTCCGAATATATCATCAAATAAGATTTGTTCAAGCATCAATATTCCCTTGGGGTATACATATATAATGCCCATGTGTCTTTGTCTCCAGATTCTTAATTAGAAACTGAAAATAATAATAAAACAATGTAGGTAAATAATATTAAGGTATGACAAAGAAATAAATTATCTGGGAACACACAATTTGACCTATATTTAGCTAGTTCATAGTTCTATACTCACTAATACTTTGTTGTAACTACTACTCTTTTCAAAGCTAAGTACCAATTCCCCAAACGATGATTACATTTAACATCATCATTTGAAATTGGTACTTAATCTGTTAACAGATTTTAATGAAATTTGATGCAGAGAACGCTTGAACCGCGGGAAACCACATAGGATACTCTTTATCTTTGAAAATAAGGCAGTTGCCTACGGAACGGTGATAAACAACTTCTACACCGAACACCGTGACTCATTTGACTATTTACTCCGTCCGCATAAAAGTCGGTTATAGGTACTTGCAGGTATATCCAATGTTCTTCCTCTGTGTTCAAGCTATCTTCATTGCAAATGCCATCAAAATCGGTTCATTGGTTTAGCCCAAAGGCGTAACAAAAAGACAGACAAAGTTACTTTGACTTTCATAATATTAGAGTATGGATTATTAGGGTACCTTTTACTATGCGGAGTCCATCCAAAGCAATCGAATCGAAGTTAAAAGAAATTTCGATGTTGGAGCCTGGAACCTAACGTTGCCTTTCCTTCAACTCTTATTATTGTGGCTTATACTCGGGTTTGACGTTTTGTCGCAGTGCAGTGTTACGATATAGTTCTTGTTCGGCAGTGAAAGTAGCCCTCCTGTAAATAAAAGTGCAATATCCCAGCTCTGTTGCAATGTTATTCTTCAAAAAACGAATTCAATCAGCTGGATAGACAGCCGAACAAAGTAAGGGGGCCGAGAAAGTTTTTGGCAGAACCCTAAAACAATAAAAAGTTTAATGTCAGTGGTATACCCAAGATATAATGAATAATCAATAATCAAATGACGTCGAATTTTGTCGGAAAAGTTTTTTATTTAAGTATTTACAACCTTAAAAAAATTGCATTAAGTATTAGGATAAGTAATTTTTTGAACAAGTAGAACGAATGCAAGCGGCAAATCATGTAACAGGTTTTCCAAGATGGCAGAGAAAAACAAAGCTGGAGGGATGAAAAATTTTGGTGACCATGACTGTTATTGTCCATTACAACATATCAAAGAAAGATTTAAAAAATTTACGACGATTTTTTTTGTATGGGCTGCACCTCAGGGCTGCGCCTTTTCCGATATAGCAATTACCGGTTCAAGTTTCGTAATGGCGCCAGGCAGATCCGTATTCTGCGGGGCCTAAACTGTCTGATAAAGTTGTCACCCCAACTGTTACCTACATGATTTGTTGCTTGCATCCTTTAGAGACGTGTTTTCCAGTTTTGGGCCTAGTATAAATATCGAGGCTTATCAAAGAATATAATAAGAGAAAATTAAATAAAAGACTGAAAAACTGCTAGTTGGGTACAAACCAAGTGGCAGGAGCACTATATTTTTTCAATGTTTTCTTCGTTACTTAATATTAGATATACTTAACTAATTCTAAACGTACCTACCTACCGAGTTGTTCTCAAATAACTCACTAACGAATTTACCCTGACTGATTTGTCAGTAGGATATTTGTAGACAAGGTCTTTAGTGCGTTGTTTGTGAAAATAACACGGTTGTAATTTAAATGCTTGGGTTACTCCGAAACACTACGCGTAAGATACGCGTAGTGTTTCGGAGTAGTCGGACGTTCAGTGAAGACCCGTCAAACATATTTGCAAAATTTTAACTGGAATGTTCAACAGACGAACGAAGCGAGTTTCACAATGTAAAGACACAAGAGTCGCACTAACGAAAAGCTTGTAAATAGTAGTCTTTCCCATGCGGTTTAGTCTCTTCCAAGCGTCCGAAAGGACACCGCACGGAAAGTATGAAAAAAAAAACATCGGTGAATTTTGATAAAAAAAATATATGTTACGCGCCTTGATCGATATATAAAAATACTTGGAGAGCAATAAAATCCTATGACTAGTTTTTGAGAAAAAAAATATTTAGTGAAAAATCAAGGGAATTCGGTTCCATAGAAAAATGTATGAAGGAAAAAAAAAGTGTTCTGTTTTGGACGAAAAAAATATATGTTTTAGAAACCATTAAATTGATCAACTTCATCAAAAAAACTTCTTTAAAAAATAGTTTGGTTTTTAAGTTATAGCGTTTCATATAAATAAGTAAAAAAGGTCTTTAATTTTTTTTTTAAACGTTAATATTTCCGTTTATGGCGATAGTAAAAATAACTAAAAACATACTGTGTGCATCTTTTTTACTTACATAAGTTTTGTATCACAGTCACCTATTCTTCAGTATTTAGATTTGAAATGAATTTTAAGGAAAAAAAATGGTTTTTCGTGTTTTTTTTTTAATCCGTTCATAGAATATGTTTAAATTTTAATGATTTATGTTAACAATAACACAACTTATAAAATATTCAAAAATCACAATTTTTCACCGATCGGTTTAAAAAAAAACACGAAAAACCAAGTTTTTTTCCTTAAAATTCATTTCAAATCTAAATACTGAAGAATAGGTGACTGTGATACAAAACTTATGTGAATAAAAAAGATGCACACAGTATGTTTTTAGTTATTTTTACTATCGCCATAAACGGAAATATTACCGATTAAAAAAAAAACAAAAAATTAAAGACCTTTTTTACTTATTTTTATGAAACGCTATAACTTAAAAACCAAACTCTTTTTTAAAGAAGTTTTTTTGATGAAGTTGATCAATTTAATGGTTTCTAAAACATATATTTATTTCGTCCAAACCAGAACACTTTTTTTTTCCTTCATACATTTTTCTATGGAATCGAATTCCCTTGATTTTTCACTAAATATTTTTTTTCTCAAAAACTAGTCATAGGATTTTATTGCCCTCCAAGTATTTTTATATATCGATCAAGGCGCGTAACATATATTTTTTTTATCAAAATTCACCGATGTTTTTTTTTCCATACTTTCCGTGCGGTGTCCTTTTTGAAATTAACCTGTTCATGCTTTGGAGTAACCCTTGTTGCTGTTAGGACGAAATAGACTCACCTGCTCAAGTAATGCCAAGTCTGTCATCAAATAAATACCAATATAAATGTAAGCAGGCAAAGATAGAATCATACTAGCGTGCCGTGGCACGTCATAAGTAGGTAGGTATGTCGTCGCGTGTTATATCGTAGCGGTTTTATGTCCTAAGTTCTAACCGATCTGTCTATCCAAAAGTAGTTTGTCCCCGGCTTTAAGGTAAAATCATACTGCGCTTCATGGCTTGTAGGTAGGTACTAACAAGTTTTGTGAGCGTTACATAGAAACAGTTTCGCGGGTTAGTGTCCTGACACGAGTCATCTCACCCACCTTACTGAACTGACGTGATCGAAGACAAGCTTAGAGCATTCAAAGGAGACAAGCAACTGCGAATCGAAAGCCTTCACCACGCACAACACGCCAATCTACACTCTCTAACAAGCTAAGCTAATAGCACAATCGGATAGGTACTAAACCAGACACTAATATGATTCTACTTCATAGTCATACATACAAAAAAATTTAATAATACTTAAACAATGAATAAATCAACATATATAACGTTCTCAACTTTCCTCTGCAGCTTTGAATGGCTTTGAACCACAATCCAAAAATATATCAGTAGACCGTTATATAACAATGTTACAACCAAGTAAGTAACACCAAATATATGATGCCCAGCTTGAATGCCTTCTACACTGACGATAAAAGTCACAAGTGTGCTCAGGGCCAAATATAGGATCATCACCCAAAGATACAGAGCAAACAGTTTCTCTATTTGTTTGAATAATACGGTTTGGAGTAAAATGACATGACAACTGAATACAACAACGGCGAGTAATATATACACGCAGTTTATAAAAATCGAGTGACCCGAAATTAGACCTCCTTTTATAAGAACTTTACTCCCATCAGATGTTCCAAAAAATATGCATGCTGCTGTGGGTATTATTCCCATAACACCAATGATGATGCAACCAGTTCTCAAAGAAGCAAAACAGCAGAAATTATCCAGAGTAATGCAATAACCGTCCAAGTAGTGGTGGCGCATAGTCACTAACGTAGAAGTTTGTCCACCACGCATTGTGTTTTCAATAAAAGCTAGATTCAATTTTATTTTTCAGTTTACACCCAAAATGAGCCAAAGGGAATAATAACACTAAGTTAAGATCATGTTTAGATGACCATGATATGATCACGATATGACCCTGATCAAGTTTGAATCAAAAATGACACCACTTCACATTTGACACTGCATTGGCATGGCATTGACTGACACATAACCTGCCTTTAACAAAGTCTTTGACAGTCTTTGCTTTGAACTACAGCCACTACAGCACATGACTGATATAACGTTACGTAATCAAAAACCGGTAAAGTACGAGTCGGACTCCCGCACCGAGAGTTCCTCATTTAAGATAATACGCTTGGTAAACGCAAAAGAAAATACTCATTTTGTTATGAAGTTTATTCACTATGCAATAAAGTCCATTTTGAGTCAAAGTTTTTTCTTATTCCTCAAAATAATTAACATTTCATTTTATTTTTCCCATAAAATAAAAATAATTATCAGGATTTTTTTCAGATTGTTTGACTAATAAACTTCGAAGACAAGTGGGGGAGGGGTCATTTTTTCATCAAAAAGTAACTATACGAGTATTAAAAAAAAAATGTTCACATTGAGCTCTTTCATTATGACATCCCATTTGCTATAATCAAACTACTTTAATTTTTTAACCCCTCATTGACTCCTTTTCAATTATTTAAGTATAAAATTAATTTCATATTT
The DNA here is from genome assembly GCA_963966035.1 of Acleris laterana. Lineage (NCBI taxonomy): Eukaryota > Metazoa > Arthropoda > Insecta > Lepidoptera > Tortricidae > Acleris > Acleris laterana. The sequence continues at coordinate 6,209,216 of OZ014448.1, read as the reverse complement.
CTTACCAAAAACAGATACGGGCAAGCAAGTTGTACAACTGTGCCAAAGTGGTGCCAAAGTGCATTTATAGTTGCTGAGAAAACCTGTGACATACAGACAGACAACGAAGTCTCACCATAAGAGTTCGTTTCTCTTCTTTTCTCTTAGTAGGTAGTCTGTGGTAGAGACCATTATGGCGGATTATATTCTCTTAGAGCACCACAATTTATGGAGCACATTAAGATGACGAAAAATATGTACGAATCCGAAAAGACGGGATAGGTGCAGGTACAATATTCCGTTGAAAAGAAAAACTGACACTTGATTTTTAATAACCCATAGGGCGATCGCCGTCTTAAGTCCCAGATAAAGTAAGTACACCGTACTTATGGCTCGGCACCCTTACTCCCCGGCGTGCTAAATACGCGAACTTTTAAAGGTAAACACGGGCCGAGGGGTTGCACTTGGCGTGTCGCACCGCCTTATTAACCTTCCCGCTCGTCCATACTCAGAATGGATATACTCACGGGATATACTTGTACTATTGTTCTTATTCTGTGACACGGGCGAGAAGGGTCTTCGAGCTTTAACTAGGTACGCGTACTTACTCGCCGGCTTTGTAAAAATAAATCATGTTGGAAAGATCTATTAAAGGAGTGATAGACGGGCGAGTAAGTACGCGTACTTGTGACTCGGCGAGCTTACTCGCCCGTGTGTCATTAGAAGTACGCGCATGTTTGAATTATGCTCGTAGCTCGTCTTGGCTCGTACGTCTGTCACCGCCGTGCATAATTATTTAGAAATTGTTCAGAAATTGTACCTCAAAAACCTAAAATGAGTGATTTTTAAAATGTGATGATATAATTCCTTAAAACTTAAAGCTTCCTATCTTGATGCCATTTTGCGTTTGAAGTGTGTGCAAGTTTCAAAGTGTGTCACCGACGAGAGCCGAATAAGTTCGCGAACTGTAAGATCGCGGTTGTAAACCTCGACCGTCTAGATCACCCCCATCACCCTTTATAGAAATAAAGTTCATATTATTCTAACATGCCTTCCCAGACAGAACACGGCACTGGCAACACTACTTACCTAAATGTCATGTCATAGATTCTTGGCGGGAACTCTAAAAAAGGCGGTCAAGTAAAATTACCAATTTCTAATTGTATGATTTTTTATTGTTGAAAGTGCAATAAAATAGTAAAAACACTACTAGGAGGACATTAAAAATGGATGGAAACGAGGGGGGCGGGGATAACCCGCCCAACTCCAATAACAATAAGCGTCCTCGGCTCGTACCCGGGGACGGCGGCAACAACGGCGGCGGCGATAGTAGCGGCGGCGGTGAGCAACATAACGAGTATTTACCGTATTACAAACCGAATTATAAGAGACAATATCCTGAAAATTCAACTAAATCTGAATTTAAAGTGTTCGTGGAACACCAAAACTATAAAGACAGACTGGGTAATAAAAGTCCCATATATCTTAATCACATATTTACCACGGACGTTAAAGGTGTGATGGCTATTCAAAGGCTTAACGCAAACAAAATTGCAGTATTGTTTAAACAATATAACACGGCTAATAACTTTTTGAACAACTCTGCATTTTTGGAAAAGTATAGCATGAAAGCATATATACCAGCAACACAGATAGAAAAAACCGGCATTATAAGATTTGTTCCTGCGAATATTTCAAACAAGGATTTATATACAAAACTGAGTTCCATTTATGAAATTATTTCGATACGACGCTTCACTAAGAAAGTAGGACAAGAACGAGTTCCATTACAAACAGTTAGCATAACATTCTTATCTAATGTATTACCAGACAACGTTCAGTATGATTTATTCTCATATCGAGTCTTCGAGTATATCCCACCTTTACAACAATGTTTCAAATGTTTCAAGTTTAACCATTCCGCTAGAATATGCAACGGCAAGCAAAGATGTTCAATCTGTTCAGGTGAGCATATATATAAAGATTGTGACAAACCAAATGAGTTCTGCTGCGCCAACTGCAGCGGCCCACACCTGGCCATTTCCAAACTATGTCCAATTAAGATAAGTAAAATTTTAGAAAAGAAAAGTAAAATTACATATGCAAGTGTTGCACAAACTAAACATACTGAAACCGATGAATATCCTCCATTGCCGTTGCCAAAACACCAACAAACTCAACTTGTAAATAAAAAGCCTGTACAAACTGTAAATATTCCTGTAAATTCTGTAAATAAAACTGTAAATCCTGTAAATAAAAATATAAATAACAAGCCTGTTTCACAGGCCACAAACATGCATGTCCAACCAACGGACATCAAAGCCCAGATACTCTGCAATAGTGAAGTGCTAATGGCCCTAGTACAGACATTGATAGAGCTGGGTAACAACAGTGATCCTGCCCCGATCACCACAGCAGCCATTAAAACCATGTTAATAAAAAATCTGTCTCCATAATGGATTTAGGTTCCCCTAGAGCGTCACAGTTACGCATTGCGCAGTTTAACATTCAAAGTGCTAATAGTAAGAAACCCTTATTAATTAAATTTTTGCTACAGCAGAATATTGATGTATGTCTACTTAATGAAACTTGGTTTAAAGAACATCACAATTTTAGAATCCCCAATTATAATGTTCATTCTAGAATATCCAAAAATGCACACAATGGTGTAGCAATATTAATTAAACCAGATTTGAAATATAACATTTTAAACACAGCCTTTTATGAGGACAATCAAACTGTAGCTATATCTATATCTACTGAGCGTGGTAGTTTATCTGTACTCTGTGTATACTGTCCTCCTTCCAGCGGGCACTTAAGAATAAATAGACTGCGCAATATAATTCGAGACCTCCCTAAACCTATTTTTATGAGTGGAGACTTTAATGCTCACCATATTGCATTTGGTTGCTTATCAACGAAAGGTCGTGGGCAAGACTTATATGACGTTATAGATGAATGTGATTTGTGTATCTTAAATGATGGCAGTTTCACGACAGTTAACCGTCCAAGAACTAATCCTTCATCTATTGACGTCAGCTTTGCGAGTGCATGTTTAGCACCATTTTGTGAATGGTCTGTTCATGACGACTCAATGGGAAGTTATCACTATCCCACTATAACTGTAATATCCCTGTGCATTGAGAAATACCAAATCAACCCTCCCGTTGATAAATTTTTGTACAAAAGAGCCGACTGGCACAAATATAATGAACTTTCTGAGAGAGCTTTTGATGACTTAACAGTTAATATTGAAGACCCACTTGCTTCCTATACAGAATTTTGTATTCGCCTTGATGCCCTTATGCAGTCGGTTATTCCAAAGTTCACTAAACGTGGTCGCTTTACTAGCAGACCTCCAACACCTTGGTGGAATGAGATCTGTGAGCAAAGTGTAATAGCATCATATAATGCTTTAAAACTGTACAGAAGTGACTCTACTATTGATAACTACATAAATTATAAGAAGTTAGATGCTTTAAAAAAGAGAACCATTTCTGAGCAGAAGAAAGCTGGATGGAATGACTTATGTCATTCATTTAATAGAACAACCCCTATTAGTAAAATTTGGAACATGATTAAGATGTTTAAGGGTGTCAAATCTGGTATTAAATCTCACAAAGGCGAGTTCATTTCTCCCTTTTTAGATAAGCTATCTGACAATAATAATTTAAAGGACACTAGTAACTTATTTTACTATTTTAACAGCAATAATAATAACCATAATTCCAAATTTTTGTTAGATCCCTTTACATGGAATGAATTCACAGCAAGTCTACAATCTAGACGTAACACTAGTCCAGGCTTAGATAATTTTCCATACATAGTTATTAAAGAGCTTCATATTTCCATTCAGCAAATATTTCTTAATATTCTTAATGCTCTATGGCATAATCAAATTATCCCTGATTCATGGAAAACACAGTGTGTTATCCCAATACTTAAGCCAGATAAAGCTCCAGAGTATGCCAGTTCTTATCGTCCCATATCTTTATCTTCATGTCTGGGTAAATTATTTGAAAACATGATTAAAGTCCGACTGGACTGGTTTGTAGAGACTAATGGTATCATCCCATATGTGCAGTATGGCTTCCGTCGAGGTCGTAGTTGTGCTGACAGTTTCATTTCTCTGATCTCAGACCTGAAAATTGCAAATAATTTAAAATCACACACTGTTTGTGTATTTCTTGATGTTCAGGGAGCTTTTGATAATGTTGATCCAGCTATCTTGGTTAACATTATGTCTGATGTAGGTATACCAGGTCAACTATGTCAGTGGATCTACAATTTTCTAAATAAAAGAACTTTATATGTTAAGCATAATAATATTTTACACGGGCCTAGAATAGCTTCAAAAGGTACAATGCAAGGTGCCACACTTTCACCATTACTATATAATTTGTACACATGTGAAATATGTAAATATGTAAATAGTAGAGATGTAAATATTTTGCAATTCGCAGATGACATAGTTTTGTACAGTAGCAATCAGAATTTACAAGTTGCCATAGACAATATGAATAGAGCCCTAAACCAGTTGAGCCTATATTATGATGGCAGATTACATCTAAAGATCAATGCTACTAAAAGCAGTTTAATGATTTTTGGTGATGATGACCCAACCTGTGATATTATGTATTGCGGAGAAGCTATTAACAGAGTTAGATCAAAGAAATTTTTAGGTGTCATTTTAGATCAGAAACTGACTTTTGAAGAACATGTTCGACATGTTTCAAAAAATGCTTTAAAAGCCATAAACATTATAAGATGTCTTGCTGGTGTGTCATGGGGTGCAGATCCAAAAATATTGTCTATATTGTACAAGGCTATAGTCAGAAGTCATTTTGATTATAGTGCTATAGCATATATGAATAGCCCACATGCAAAAAAATTAGATATCTTGCAGAATAAAGCTCTGCGAATTATATCTGGTGCTATGTGTTCAACTCCCATAAGGGCCATGGAAGTTGAGACCAAAATTATGCCACTGATCTTGAGACGTATCATTCTAGCTGAAAGATATTGTCTTAAATTATTGTACTCAAATAATACCGAAATTATTAAAAAGATTTTACCTCATCGAATCCAAGTGTCTGGTCCTTTAGCAACTAGCGAGGGTCTCCTGATTGGTAACTCTCCAATGTTGTTCCATATTTTTTTGGAAACTGAAAATAATTGTAGTAAAATCAGAAAACAGCGCCCATGGCCTTGCTATTCCTCCCAGTATAAAAGTATAGTACATCCAATTAAAGTAGTTGAGTCAGTCACCAATAACTCAGATATGTTACAGTTTCTATCTGAACATGAATACTACACTATATATACAGATGGAAGTAAAGGTGAGGGTTATGTGCGCTGTGCCATTTATGATCCTCAGATTAAATTTTCTCAGAGCTTTATTTTGCAGGAAGCCTGTACTATATTTACTGCAGAGGCTTACGCAGTCTATCAGGCTCTTTTACGAATTGGCAATGTATATAACTGTAAATATTTTCTAATTGTAACTGACTCTTTAAGTTTGATTCAGGGGTTAAATAATTTAAAAATTAATTTCAAAACTAACTTCATTTTGTACATGATTAAAGAATTAATATTAAAATACAATCTTAAAGGTTTAGAAATTGATTTTATGTGGATACCTTCTCATAGGGGAATTACTGGGAATGAAATAGCAGATAAAGCTGCTAAGGAAGGTATTAATGCACTCGACGTTTCTGGTTACATGTATGTACCTATGACAGATTATTTATATTCTATTAGGTTAGCTATAGGTAGGTTATGGGAACAAATGTGGAAGAAGGATCAAGAGACGAAAGGAAGATGGTACGGTAGCATACAAGAAAGCTTACCAGTAAGGCCGTGGTATAATAATTTACGCAGAGCTAGCCGTGACTTTATCACCACCATTACTCGACTTCGTTATGGACACAATACTGCGCCATCACACCTCGCAAGACTTGGAATAATCCAAAGTAATGTATGCACTTTCTGTAGAGTTGATGAAGCAACCGTTGAGCACATCATATTCAATTGTCAAAAGTTTCTTCTTGACAGATTAGTTCTTGCAAGTGAACTTAGTGAAGTGTGTCCAAATTATAGTGATTTTTCTTCCCGCCCGCCGCCGCTTAATCAATTATTAAAAGACACTCAATCTTATAGACCAATATATAATTACATTAAAAATACAGTGCAAAAAATTTAACAGTGCTAAAAAGATACTTACAACGTGATACCAGGAAAATAAAGTTGTGGCCTAAAGGTCTTGTAACCAGGCCATAAAATCCAAAAAAAAAAAATGTCATGTCATAACGCCTGTTATCTGTTATCTCGCTCTGTGTAGTGCATTATTTTATTTTATCCTCGTATTAAATAGTATTGCAATGCATGTTGGACATATTTAAGTGCAGCTGAACAGGATATATTGCACTATAAGTTGATAAATTTTCATTCTACAGCGTCATATACCCAAGAGTTATTAAATAATATGGTAGGTATCCTTTTGTGACTAAGATGGTTACAATATTTGATGCCTACATTTTCGCAAAGCTTTCGTTTTCTGTTCATATTACCTGTTCTTGTGATTAGGAATAAATTTAACTCGATTTATATTGTTTCTAGATGCAATTCATGCTGTTGTTTAGCCGACAAGGCAAACTACGGTTGCAGAAATGGTACGTGGCGCACCCCGACAAGCTAAAGAAGAAAATTACCCGGGAACTGATAACCACGGTGCTGGCGCGGAAGCCCAAAATGTGCTCCTTCCTTGAGTGGAAAGATGTCAAGGTGGTTTATAAGCGGTGAGTGCACAACCAAAAATTGAAACTGTAAATTCAGTTCTGCTGATGCCAAAGATAAATATGTCTGGGACAACTTCAGCTTATTGTTGGATATTATCTTCATTCTTGCCTCTAGTTCGGTGATCCCAAAAAATCATTCATAAATAAAGTCTCTTTCACCTAAACCTAATCATTCTTATTGGAATGACAGAATTGCTAAATTTATTCCAATTTAACATGCTTTGTTTGTATCAAATAACACTATCAGTATAACTCCATGTAAAATACCTTTTGAGCAAAAATTTATTAAATTTGCTGTAATATTAATTTAACTACTATTATTCGATATGCTGTTGTCTTGGGTAGTACACATTTTCACTCACCATGCTAATTAATATTTCATCTCAGAACTCTGTTTAGTTAGCCTATTTTATTGCCAATATATATCATGATAATATATCTATCATTGGTATTTATGTTGATATTTTATATCAATGGATATTTATGTTTAAAATTCGTTTTTTTATCAGATAGTCACAAAAGCAACATTGGAGTAGAATGTTTCACTTTAATTTCTGTTACCAAACTCAAGTTTTGGGGAATCTTCTAGTTTTGTTCATGTTCTATAACCTTTATATTAAACCTTATCGCGATGGAAATAAGGTTCATAATAAACTGCTATTTAAATTGTTTAAAGAACTATTATTTCATAGAAGTTTTTGATGTATAATAGATCTGGTTTATGTATGGGTGTTATGGAAAAAATACATAATCAACCAAACCAAAGTGAATTTAATTGTTAAGTTTTGGGAATATGGTACAATGAGAATCTGGTACTTAAAAATTCTGGTATTTCAAAGAGAACCATGTAATTTGGTTAAATTAGACTTTGTTTTATTTAAGATAAAACAGAGGACACTTTGCTTGTAAGGGTTAAGTACAATCATTGTATTTTTAGAATTAAAGCAGCGCCCGCCTGCCCTCTTTTCCCGCATTAACTAACCGTTCCTCTCCTTCAGATGCTGCGAGCTGTTGCTCTTTCTTTGCACCTTAACCTTAATTGGGTTTATGTTTCATTTATTTCAGGTATGCATCTTTATACTTCTGCTGCGCCATGGAGCAGGAAGACAATGAGTTGCTAACGCTGGAGCTCATACACCGCTACGTGGAGCTCCTTGACAAATATTTTGGCAGCGTATGTACCTGAGATTACAGTGAATCTACTATTCTTCATCATATCTTATCCGAATATAATAATATTAAAATTATAGGTGTAATTTTATAACCATAATTTGTGATGAGCCAACTTGGTATTTATTTCTTAAAGGACTTCCAGCTAATCTTTTGGCTAGGTAATTGAGAAAAATAGGAAAGTTGTTGTCTAAAGCTAATAGAATAGAATATAAATTTCTTTGACACCAAAAAAATAAAATTAACAACACATTAAGAAACATATTGCACGAGTTGTAGTGCCAAATAGGTTCCAACTCAGCATAATGCTGTGGTCAGGGCACTGAAGCACTGGTTTTCCGTTGGCACCTTTTAATTATTTAACAATAAAAGACGAAAGCTCCTGAAACACGAAAATTCAGCAGAATATTAAACGAGAAAGTACATTAACTAACTACATTAACTAATCTGGTCTGTTGATTCTTAATCTTAGTGTTTGTTACCTTTCAACTTGTATGATATGCATGATGCATATGTGAAATAAATTCATGCATATTACAAAGAGGGTAGCTGAATTGGTACCATTTAATGTCGTCGTGCGTCAAATTTGTACAAACTATGATCAAAGGCAGTATATTTAATGGTTAGAATCATAAAGTGTGGTTGCACTAGCTGTGCAGCATTTATTTATAATAATTCTTTGTAGTTTGGGGCTTAAGATTACGTAACATTAACTTAACTTAGGATGTGATGGTGACGAGAGGATCAGATAAATATTTCTATTTCACGTATTTTGCTCACAAGATGAGGACAGAACACTGCACAGTGGGCTATTATTGCCATTACAGTCGAGTTTATCGTGGTGTATAGAGTGTGAATAATACATCCGTCACTTTCTGATAAGTATGTAAGTGTGAGAGTGACGAGTCCTTTATCCATATTTATCCACAGGGGTAAATGCGACTGGGTCATCACGGAAAAATAGAGCTTGACATTTCTAATATTGTAGGGTTTAAAATTACAGATTACAGTTTGTATGGGGCTCTAACAACTTGTTTTAGCCAATCTAGCTTCTATATTGATGTCCTATTATTGACCTTAATGTATCTCTTCATCTCAAGAGAATAAGAGCTACCTTAACGTCAACAATATGATTAAGATGTACAAGATAAAGTAAAACAAAGTGCCCTGGCAATGATTATTTGTTTGCGCCAGGTGTGCGAACTGGACATAATCTTCAACTTCGAGAAGGCGTACTTCATCCTCGACGAGCTGGTGCTGGGCGGGGAGCTCCAGGAGACCAGCAAGAAGAACGTGCTCAAGGCCATCGCCGCGCAGGACCTGCTGCAGGAGGTTAGTAGCCAGGACAACGAGCTCGTGTGAACCTCCTTGCTATAGTTGTTCACACTTTACCACACACAATGCTGCTCAGTAGCATTCTATTTATGAATACCAGTAACCCTTTGGGAGGCCATTACCATTGAAGAACTTAATTAGAAGAGCTGTTTCGGTGGAAGCCCTTTTACTATTACCCTATGGAAATAGAAAATATAGAAACAATTCATTTATATCGGTATGGCAAGGTAAATGTGTCTACAACTATTGTTAGAGGGTTATTAGGTGTTTCGAAATCTCGTAAGGTTTTAATGCGGGTAATTGGATTTATAACAACTATTTCATAAAAGATTGCTCATTTGTTGATATTATTTACAAATCTAATATTCTTTACATTCATTTTGCGTTAGTTTAGGATAAGCGATTTCGGAACGCAATCCAGCCTTGCTATACACATCAGTAATATTAAGTTATTTGAAAATCTCATATCATAGATTATATGGCATATAGTTTTAGATTAGGTTTGTTTGTATGTCTATGATTATGGTTGTTGTAAACTGGTCTGTATTGACATTCCTATATAGTTCTTTATCACTGAAAGGTCACAATTTGTATCTAGTCTTGTCTTTCGGATATAATATGTAGGCATAATAATAAAGAGTTTAAACTAGTTTATAAAGTGGACCAGTAAATAGGACAGTGGCCTCAGTAGTGCCTTTTATAGTCGTTAATAAACACTTATAGTTAGGAGCACTGCCTTTTCTATATTATCTTACTATTCGTTTATATGTTACACTATTTTTACAGTGTAATAAGGGCCTTAAGGCATAATGTCAGCGGTTTTGAAAGTAAGCGGCCGCGATTTGACCATTATTTTTAGTATATAGACAGAAATCAATTTGCAATACAAGTGAGACCACGAATATAGTATTGGTATCTATAATATAGCCTGAATGTCTAATTTATAGTAAAATTACCTGTGATTGGAATAAATGACATCTTTACAAGAACTTTAGACATGGAAGTAGCATTGCATGTATCACCTGAATCCAGTTTCAATACCGTTTCTGCCCAACCTTATTTCCACCACCACCACTGCAGGATACAAAAACCGCATTGAAATTGGCGACCACAGACTGATGTGATAACATAGACTAACAAAGCCTAAACACAGCAACCCTCTTCTCAAAAGTTCGGAGTTAAATGGGAATGTGTAAGTTCCGATTTCCGACCTCCGGCATCACACACATAACATCGTTACAGGATAAGTTCCTATTTATCTTGCTTTCGTAGTACTGAAACAGACCCTGACTGACCCACAGCAAATACGCGCTTATCCGACAAAATACGATGTCGTTTGATTTTGCACTATCTGTTCTAAATTTATAGCTCTATGTTAGTCATTTTCTTTCCAAAATTACTTTCTTTTTGGGACACTTTTCATGTTCATGACTTGGAAGAAAATTCAATTTTTACATTTCGATGTTATTTCCTTGTCTAAAGTTTTCAGTAAATATGCTCTACCCATTCCATTCACTGCACACACATATCAGATCAGAGTTAAAATAGTTCATAACTAAACATATTATATCTGTGTCTAGTCAGCTCGGTATAAGATTATTGTCCAATAACATTAAACAATACACTGTAGTGAGAAGCTTTTTAGTGCCTACGAAATAACATAAGAAGCGAGATAATAAAAATAAATGTAGGTTATATTATGAGTTATGACAAATGAATTATCTTTTAATTGAATAGATACTAATCAAAGTACATATTGTTGATATAATAAGTCTTTGTTAATTTACTTAGCTCTCTCCACCCACACTACTCACAAAATGAACCGTTTTTACTGCCTTTCTCAACACTTGTAGCATTTAATTGTATATATCTAGGGTTGCGTGAAAAACTAGTTACTTCAAAGAATCCAGACTTTTCACCCAGCCCAGGAAATTATATTTTTTCCGAAATGTTTGTCTGTGCGTGTTTTTGTAATACCGTGTAATACTGACGGCATGGTGGAGTGACCCTCGGCTTATCAATGCCGGACCGACTCAGGACAAGACTAACTAATTAACTTAAGTGATAATACGTAGCTAAAACTTATTAAAGTTATCGTTAGGCTTGTACTAGTTACCTTTGACTTAATCAAGAAAGAAACATATTATACATAGTATTGATAAAGTAGGACAAAAGGTAATAACTCCGCCATTTGTACTTACTTTGTGTCTTGATGCATTAAAAACATCTGAGTTAGTCCGGCAGTCAGCCGTCCCTTACCCTGCACTGATGTTCCCTTTGTGCCGTACGCATGCGCGCCAGGACCTGAACGATGGACTGTTGCACTGACCGGCCTGGCGGCCGCTACACTATGCTACCCTCAGTCTGTATTCCGTAGACCCCTCATGCTTGCGCTTTACTTCTCCTTTATTTTTCATGTAGCATGCTTCTATTATTTGAAAAAGTATTCTTATTTTTTGGATCTAGCTACGCAAAGCGTCGAATCCATTCACCAACTCCTTAACACATATAGCGCCCGTGATTGGTATGTAGTTTTGACGCACCGTTTGCGTCGGGGGCGGTGAATGTGTTAAATAAATACACCTTATGGAATTAGTCTTAAAATTATAATTTCTTGTATTTGAATCGCTCGTGTCACATCTTTTTATATTTATATTCAGTGGCATCTTTCACGATTCATACAATTTATTAGAAATATTAAATATATTCGTCAATAATGATAAAATAAATAATTTGGAACAGTACTATTTATATTGTATCGAATTACTTACATGTATTTTTAAAAGTTATCATAGATGTATTAACAAGTAGTATATGTGCGTCTGTCGCTTTATATTTGTGTAGTTTGTTTTATTAAAGCATATATTATTGAATATTGGTACACTGTTTTACTGGGATACAAAATACTTACAAAAGACACTGATAATGTTCATACCATTTGTAAATTGTACAGTCTTAGCCCCTTTGATTTCCTATACACGTTTCTCTTAGAAACTGCAGTTTAATATTGGTATTATCATATCATACACGCTCAATACCGAATAACATTTTACTACCTTTTATAAATAAGTACCTACTAACATTATTTTCAAATTCCAAGCGGTGCAAGTTCGAACGGGGTTTTTTTGTAAAATAGAGCGCTTGTTTGTGGTGATGTTGTACAAAATGGGGTTAAACGCATGTCTTAAATAGAGCGACGAGTGGGATGCGAGGAGAATAGTGCAAGTGTCAGTGTACAGTAGTTTATTTTCTTGTAATGCAACCTGTTAATTAATTACTCACGGTAAAACAGTGTCGTGTATGTAAAGTTCTGGCTGTTTATGCATTTACTGTAATGGGATGTCGAAATACAATGGTTTCAACTAAAACTATGTTTTCTTGCATGCACCTTGCCCTCGCCGTAGCATGAGTCTTATTATGGATTGATTGTCTTGTAACGGGAATTATCATATAAATTATTTAATTCAACTGTGGCAATAGTGAATCCCGAAAAGCGTTTAAGCAAATCAATTTTGTGACTGAGATATGCCTTTTTATTGTTAAATTTAATTGATTATGCCATCTTATAGTGACATAATACATTAAGACATCCAGACATTTTTTTAGTTTGGTTGCTGGTGTAAAAAGTTCGAAATGCTCATTCGACTCGTTTTTATTTATTAATGACGCACCGTGTACGTCATTGGTGATGAATTGATGATAGTGTTTTTTTTAATATTTATTAGGTAGTCTCATGCTACGGTGTCCCTAAGTCCCGTAATCTGGTGGTTGAATAACAATTGATCAAATTAACCCATCGCTTTTCAAATTGTGGTTAACAGCATGCTCTGTGTTGTAGGCCGTGATAAAATGCAAAATAATGTGTATATTAAATTAATAATTCCAAATATAATATTTGTCTGTACAGATTTTGCTCAAGAGACAATATTTAATTTCTGCATTTTTCATACCTTCTAACCTGAATGTGCTCGTAGTTTAGATACTGAAAGTATGCAAAATAATTTTAAAAAATCAGCGGTCTTAAACTTAAGAAATAACAAGTATTACTTATTACTAGGAGATAAGGTTGCAGCTACATAATTTTGAATAGAGGTCTTCATAAACGTACAGCGGCGGACGGCGGAACGACATTTATTTAGTCCGAATGTGGAAGTATTGTTCTAACTGGAATTCTAATATGGCTCACGAATTTAAGGGGAAGTGAGACTTTTTGTAATGATCTTGCATAATTATTAGGTTTCCCTGAAAAAAACTCTTTATTATACGGAAATTCATAAATGTTTAGCTCGTAGGTGTTAAGGGATTAGGCGATTTAATGCTGCAATTTTGAAATAATCCTGCTATGGTGTAAGTCATAATTTGTGTGTCGTGCACCAAAGGATTTTAATTTTAAAATTGTTGCGTCCTATCGATCGTAAAAGTGAAAGGGTAAATGCTTCTCAATACATTACAAACCTAGCCTGACAAAAAGGATTGTGTCATGAATAGGACGAGACCGTGGATGCAGCGCTGCGGGAGGTGGGGCTCCTCTGAGACGGCGCCAACTCTTCGAGAACCCTCGTCCTTCCGTCATCAACACAAAGGAATTGCCAAAGATTTTACTGAAAAACTGAAAACTATCATAACATAAACAAACACTTCAGGCCAACGCCAGAGCCATTTATAACGATTGCGCTCTCGAAACCTAAGCTTGATACTTTTTTTTCTATATCGAAATAATCTGAAATCTTTTTTTTTGCTAACATACTAGAGCTCACGCGACTCGATTTTTTTCTTGTGCACGTACGTTTGCGTAATTAACGCACATAATGAATTAAATCACAACAGTCGTTTGGTTCGAGATGAGACTGATTCAGTAGCATATCGTATATGTGTCATTAATTGAGTCGAACTCACTTTAATATATGTAGATGTTCTTGCAGTTCTAGTATGTTATAGTATGTATACTACTGTTTAGGCTTATATGCGTAAACATGTTGTATTTCAATACATTTAACGGTGCGTAAAATACCTACAGAGGTCAAATTGTTATTTTTTTATACTTTTATATTTTATTGATTTTATGATTCGGGAAATATTTAAGTTTTTATTAACTGGTGTAATCGTGGTCTGATGGTCATCATAATCGCAATAAGTAAATTAACAGATGGAAACAATTTAAGGTTGTAAATGTTTAACTTGTTGCTAGTTATTATATGCAACCTAAAATTCTGCATATTCCGTCGAAGATCCGAGACATTCAAAAAATGTTTTCATATACCTACTTAATACAATGTTTCACACAGTTAAATACGTAGCTAGGTATATGAAATCAATTTTTGATCTGAATACTCAGTTGTTTTGTTGCACTGTAGTTTCGCCCCACGCGGTACTCCTTCGATATCAGCGAATTATAAATGTCGGCATTCGCTATTGTGTGGCAGTGTTATTATTACGGGCAGACAAAAATCGCCTGATGTCCGTACCACATGTTCAGACCATGGACTGACAATAGACTGGAAATAAGTAGAACGCACAAGTCAGTCTCAACGACTGTGACTGACTTGTGTGCTATCTATAGTTGTGATTTGATTAGTCATATCGTCATTTATATCAGGTTTTTCTAAAGTAGGTAGGTAGATAGGTAGAAGGAAAGAAATGGACCAATGATTTTTTTCTCTTAATTATTAATTTACATGAGACGTAGTTGTACGTTTATTTTTGTTGCGTTCATTGTTGACAAACTAAAGGTCTTCGTTAAGTTTATTGATTAGATTTTTTTATATCGTTTTTTTGTATTTATTTAGTAATGCCTATTATTACTTACCGTGAATATCTCATGAAAGAATTTATCCTTTGTTCTTAAATTGAAGTATTTATGATATGTTAATTTTAGCTAGCCTTTTTTTCTATTTACGAGATAAATGGAATTGTTATGATGTGCCAGAGGAAGATTAATTAGAAAGTTAGTAAAAAAATACAATACGGGAAACACGTCGCTCCTGCTAATGTCGGTGTTAATTGAAATGGGAAAAGTTGTAAACAAGTTACTACTGTTTCACACATACCTGCCATTTTTATTTATAAATGTTTAATAGGTAGTTGTTTAATCTTAAACTTAATATGAAAGCAATCAAAGTGTAAAAATCGTTCAGTAAATTTTGTTCTGCCTACATTTTTGCCCATTTCAGTTGACACAGACATTATTTTGTGACGTCGTTTTTTTTAATCTATTCAGTAAATAATTTTAAAACTATGTATATTTTTTACAAACATTTTAATAAGCGTTGCTAAAACGTAAGTACTATAATAATAAAAATGTTTGGCGATGTTGTAATGGTAAAACTTAGTACCCACGTAGTATTTTTATGTGACTATCACACTTAATTATTTAAAAATCGAAGTAATTGTGCTAAGTAATTAACTATCATATGTTTCTCAAATTCTTTATCACACGCGCAAGTAATTATCATGGCCACGTTATATGACATTTTAATTTGATAACCTAAAAATATGAGATTATATGGAACTAACTTTAAATTTAATGTTATGTATCTGCCCTAAGCATTAGTAAAGTAAGTAACGGTAAGTAACGTTTTTATTTACAATTGTCTATCTAACTAAAGAACACAAACATCGATTTAGAAACAAGAATATTACTTAATTTAAAAAAACTATTAGGATTATTTCTTAGAATCCACAGTAGGTACACGTCCCTTTTATTAATAGCCACTTAACCGATTCGCTGCTGACGACGCCCTAATAGCGTCAAATGTTTTACAACTGTTAGTTCTGAC
Source organism: Acleris laterana (assembly GCA_963966035.1). Classification (NCBI taxonomy): domain Eukaryota; kingdom Metazoa; phylum Arthropoda; class Insecta; order Lepidoptera; family Tortricidae; genus Acleris; species Acleris laterana. Next base: position 6,193,159 of record OZ014448.1, on the reverse strand, counting down.
AATATACTGTCTATGGCTGTTAATAAATAAGGCTGTGTACAATATTTACCTTATGTTAATTATATAACGATTACCCTAATAAAATTTAACATTAACTTTAAGCCAATTGTAATTGTAACCCAGTGGAATTTCAAAATAAACAAATAGTTTTCGCAATTGCTGATTCATCATGTTAATATAATGTTGGCCATCCATTAGATGTATCATGATATAATTCCATCCTAAATAAATATTGTTGTATGTGTCCAGAGGTTTTATTCGCTTTCTACAGCGAGTTACAGTCAGGCAATATCATTAATCATGACATCACATAAATATACATTCGATTAATCATTTATTTTGGTGTCAGTATTACTGATAATGTCTAACATCTTTTTGTAACTGAAGATTTAGCAAAAATATAAAGATAAACACGTATTTATCGATAACTTTTTTTCAGTGGAAAATATCTTTGTCTATAATCATTTTCACAACTAAAGTAACATTTATGTGCTTATTCAAAACCTGGCGAATCGACTGGTTATTAGGTCACGAACGCAGGTAAATATTAAAAAAAATGTCGCACGTCGCAGAAATTTAATTATTTCAAGTTACTTTAGATGTGAAAGCAGACAGACCGATATTAAACTCAGCGGTCAAGTTATCGCTTATGTATTTTTTTGTAAACAAAATACATACTTTGTTGTCGTTATCTGTCGTACCCGTACCGCCGAAGAGCGATGGCTCGGTCTAACACGGCCACGAGCGACCCTGGCTCAGTGATGACGCTTGTTACAGGAGGAGACTCCTCAGGGCTTCTTCGAAGACCACGGCCTGGGATAGACCTCGGCGCCGACCAGCAGCACGGCACCCGCGTCCCGACATCCCCATTATAAATATTATTTATTTTACTAAGCGTATTACAACAACAAAAGAAAAATCAAACATCTAATGAATATTATTGTAAAAGTACCGACTCATGTATGTTTCAACGCAATAAGCGCTACTTTTTTCTTGATCAGCATTTACATGAAATAACCCGGTTACACTCAAGATGTGGGATAACGCTGGCTGTCGCAATAACGCAAAGTTCTGATATTTCGTCATACGTATAATTAATTTTTTCACTAGTTTAAGCTTAGCTGTCTGGGCATATACCCCATCATATAACCCAGATCTAATATCTCAGAATGGATATGTAGGAAGCTAGAGCGTAAGTTTACTTACGGGCCTCCGTTAGCGTTAGGTATGCATATTGTCTAGGCCCCTGAAGGCTTATTGTCTAAAGCAAACAATTGCAATTGACTTCAAAACGGAACATTTGTATGCAGACGAACGAGCCTTAGATTTTCAAAATGATAACGATTGCGTTTGCGAGTGCGTTAGGCAATATCCCCTCTGGGGCCAATTGCATAATAAAGTACAAGCTAATAGTATTTGTGGTTTTGTATGGATTTTTACTAATAGTATGGGCTTGTACTTTATTATGCAACAGGCCCCTGGTCTGCCTAATTTCGTTGTTTATTTTAAATATGTAATGAGTTTGCGAATTTGTAGCGACGTCCTGGCTTCGTATAAATCCATATAATAATTTTATAAAATAAGTTATGGGAGCTTACACTGCATTTACGGCACCTAATTTATTGAAATGTAGTTTGGCAGCTGTACTTAATTTTAATTAGGATAGAATATAATAATATGAAATGGCTATAATATTTTAACAGATAAAGTCGACTATTGCGAAGGACTGTTCATGTATAGTTTAAATTACGGAAAGTACATTTGTGATTAAAAAAGTGGCCGGACTTACCAATATTATTAAAAGCGTAAATGCAACCTTTTTTTTAGTTGAGACAAAATCATTTTTTGAGGTAAATAATAATCTTAATATTAATCTTATAAATGCAGAATGGTTTTTATGCAACAAGGTTAAATTTAAAAAATCCGTACTCTGATAAAACTTCCTTATGTAACTTGCTCATATTGTACGAGTAAGTATAGATAAATAAATATTTCAGCTAAAATGTAAGTGTTATGTCTCGGCATACATAATACAGCTAGACCCAGACTCTTGGTTTGCTCCACCAACTTATCTGATATCATAATCTCGTGCTAAACGGCGATATCAACTTCAGACGACCTCGTGCATTTATTCAACTAAGATGGCCTTACTGTTGGGTTTTACCCTGATGATGGATTATTACGCACTATTATCGAAAATCCTACTAGATAGGCCAAGGCGGACCAGCTACAGTCCTCTTGAGTTTTTCCCCCAAATATCTTATGTATTGCGTAAGGTATATAATAAAACAGCCAAAAGGTCTCTCGTTTGCGCTGGGACTTATTAAAATGCTTGTTTGAATTTGTGACACACATAGGCTTCATGCACGCTGCTGAGAGAGGTAGGTTTAGTCTTAAATCATAATCAAACTGAGTTTTCGGGTGTAGAGGCATTCTAGTGGATGGTTTCTAGAGTTAATCTTGGCTCTTAAACAAGGAGAGATATCTATCCCCGTGCTGCCGTGGGTGTGCTGTTAGATAATAGCGTCAGTATTGTTATGCGAGTGGAGGTTAAGGGTTCGTGCCAAACAAATGTTATATTTTCAGAATTCTATTCATTCGAATAAGTGTTTCTAAAATCAGGCCTCGGATCGTTAAATTTGACTGAACTGGTGACTTGGCTCAGTTTGTTTTGAGGCTGATATCAAACCTGTTGTTGTATTTTTGTAATTAACTAAGACCTAAAATTTAATTAATTGTTTTTGAAATAGGGCAAGAATTGAATGTATCTATTCTGTCAACTTTACATTCCATATCAAGTCTCATATCTTTCAATTTCCTACTCTACTTAGTGAAAGTATGGTCTATACCGATCCACATATTCTAGAAAGCGATCGCAATATGTATGTCTTTACAAAGTATTATAATGTACAATAAAATAACTTTATTAAATACGAAATCTTTTATTTATCGTAAATACATTTCCAAATGGTTATAAAGCTACAAATATCATTATCAAAACGCATATAGGCGGTGTATAATTATAGAAATTTAAATAATTATAAAATAGTGGTTCTCTTACAGCTAAGTGCCAGAACAGGGTCGGTACATCCCGTATACCGAAGTGTAGCACGGTAATACAACTAGGGGTTTAATTGGGGTGGTTGTTAGAATGGTTTTCTGATTTCCCCTCGGGGGTGGTCTTGAGGTCGTGCGCGGGGGTGG
>OZ014448.1:6162129-6189755 GCA_963966035.1 Acleris laterana | reverse complement strand
GGGGCGGGCGCGGCGCGCGCGGGGGGCGCGCGGCGCGCGCGCCGCCTCCTGCTGCTGCTGCTGCCACGTCACGGTGGCCAGGTGCAGCGCGGCCAGCAGGGCCTTGAGGTAACGACTCACGTCGAACTCTATACCTGCGGTGCAATCAAACTAATAAGCTTAACCTTTTAAAGATAAAGAGCGTCCTCAACGCCCGAAGGTAGGGGAGGCCGGGGCTTGTTTTAACGGGGTAAGTATTAACACGTCAATAGAGGCTAAAATACTGGAATCTAAATCATGATTTTTTCAAATTCTATCGCGGTTTATGATGCCAAACACGTTGTGACCAATCAGTTGTCAGCAGGATTCCAAACAGAAAAGTTCTGCACCACGCCGACTTTTTGCAGGTAAATGAACTTTTTTACGATTGCAATTTTTTGATTAACTCATAAAATATTGCTGCATTCAAATAACTACTTGTATTAAATAAAGGTAATTTGATTAAGTAACGGTAATAGTTGTTATTATTATGTTATTTCTTTGCTTTAATTTTAAATTAAAAAAAAACTGTTGCGGGTATCTCCGGGGCTAGTATTAACAAACCAGGTGGGGTAAATATTAACGAGTTATTATCATGTTACCTATAATGTAAGATATCCCGATGCAAATAATTATTAGCATACTTTGACTGAGGAAGACAAATTATGACCACTGTGTCATGTTATTAGTTTTGAATCATTAGATTTTTATATACATACATACATACCGTCACGCCTTCATCCCAGAGTGGGGTAGGCAGAGCTACAGAATTACCAACAACTTTAACAGCCAGTTGTTAATTCTGTAACCACATTTTGCACAAACAGGCTAAGATGTATATCATGTGTATATTAGTGACAGGTTGCAAGCCCATCGCCTAAAAATACTATAAGCCTTTAATCCCTTAGTCGTCTCTTACGACTTCCACAGGAAGGTATGGAGTGGTACTATTCTATTCTGCCGGCAACCACACGGCGCATTTTTATATAATTGTTGGTTATTATGTAACAATCATATAAGGCTTGTCCTAAAGACTGACTAATTGTATTAAGATGCCTTTATGTGAAAAATATTCACATTTAATTAAGTGGTATGTGTGCAATTTACCATAAATTGGATGCAGTTTAGGGAGATAGTTTGAATTCCATTTATATGTCATATCCCAAGGATTTTTTAACTGGGTATTATCTGATTGATATTGATTGATTATATAAAAATAAAACTGGATCTATACCCTGATGTTTTATTTGATATTTCACATGATTTCATGCTTCGTTATTTCTTACCCCGCCTGTTATCACATGCCCCAGCCTTGTTAATTCTAGCCCCGGGCCCGGGGTTTGTATTAACAACGGACTTTTTAAAAAAATACCTAATTTCTAGAAAAACCATGGTATATATAACATTTATTTGTTTTTCATATAATAGCTAAATAACTACAGATTACATGGATATGAGAACAAGACACGTACGTTCTGTAATTTTAAAACTACAGCTAATAGTTTGAAAAGTGTTAGATTATGCCCCGGCCTCCCCTACTAAGTTATCGAAATTAATTTGAAGCGTGAAAAAGTGGCAGCCATTACTTTGGAATGGAAAAGTTATCATGCCTACATGACGCGAAATGAATAATTCAATTAATTTTTATGCGCAGCGCTGTATTGCAATTGGCAATGGCCCAATGACGCCGCAATTGTCGCCAAAGCAACACAAATTATTAGCTTTGATTTGTGTTGCTTCAGCGACAATTGCGACGTCATTCGCTACGTCATTGGTTAGTCACAAGCGATCACAAGTTAAAGTAATATGTTAAAAAAGCTTGTAACTTAAAAGAGACGTAAAAAAATCAGTATTCACCTGACTGCCTCAGCTCGGTGACTTTGTACGCCAGGTTGGCCCACACGCGGCGCGCCGCCACGGCGCTCAGCCGACCCACGGTCTGCATGGTGTGCAGTGCCGGGTCGTTGGTCGCCGCTACTATCTCCTCTACAACAACATGCAATTAAACTTTAGTACTGTGTTTTACGGGTACGGATTATCACTAGAGAGTGTAGAGTGAGTAAGAGAGAAGTTCAAACCAGAAAGTTGTATTTGCCAGATTCAACGGATTTTTAACATAATCATTGCCGGCAACGGCGGCAACGCATACTCGTATAAAGGTTTTCCTGACTTTCAACTGGTGTCTAAGGGTGAGTATCCACCAGAGCTGTGCGAGGAAAACATGCACCATTAGGAGAGCTATGCTGAGCGAGGCTAAGAAAATTAAGAATTCCTATTGTTGGTTATTTTCCTCGCCCACCGCTCCGTTACCTCGCACAGCTCTGGTGCATATTCACCCTTAAACGCGTTAGTGTGTTTTGCGAACTTTGGAAAAAAATAAAGGCTGCCGTAAGATGACTGACACATGTTTAAGTTAGCTCTCACTCAATGCATACTTATTCGGGCACTAGTTAGAACAGTCCTTGTGTTAGTCATGCTAGTACTTGGGCAAAGGGACGGCAGTGACTACGCTTATATTGTCCATTTCGAATAGAGCGTGTCATAAATACATACAAATGAAGATTATGAACGCAGAATGTTACCCGTACGTCATCACTTCAAGTCTAATCGTCTATGCTCCATCATTGAACAAGCTCGCCATGTCTGTGACGACTGTTATAATATACGTCATCTGCGTTTCTGCTTCGACTCTTCGAGTAGGAAGTACTCTGTATTATGACTTGGCAAAGAGCGTTCAACGTACACTAGGACTTGATGTTCAGATTATTTTTAAAACTGATTTCTGTCCGGGACTAGCCCAAACCCTGCAGATATTTATCCTAATACGTTGGATTGGACGCAAGTCTGATAATATCACCATGTAATAAAGTGGGCCGACCTAGATTTAGTGATGCATTTGCGTTCTACGTGATAGGAGAGTGATTAAGTGATTATGATTGTTTGATACTTTAGTCGGATGAACTCTTGATTATTCTTTTATTATTAGTGTTGTTTTAATGCAGTTTACGAGTTTCTGATGTAACTAGTTCACTCTGCCATGCCATGATACGGCACTGCTACTATCACGCATTGATAAGCTATATCAGTGCGTGTGTTTGCTACATTCGCATTTAATAATTCTGTTCGATATTTTAGACAAAAATCTACATAAACAACTACGAAAGCATTCTCGAAGAATTTATTTTTGCATGCATCTATCTAAAAAGTTGTATTATGTTATGCAATATGAATGTGTCAGAATTATGAGACGCGATAGGTTAATCAATCGACGCTCGCCAACAATGTTATGGTTATGATTCAAACAATAATATACACTAGCCAATTATGGTTGCGTGTGTCGCTGTAGATGAATGGGATTAAAGTATCCGTCAATCTCGCTCTTACATACTTGTCAGAAAGTAACGTTTTTTTTTAGTCATAGAAATTTTAACATGACCATAAATAGGCCCACTGGTATTACGACCATTACAGCTAGATTCCATATTATCTGCGCTGTTATACCACAGCATTTTACTCTATTTAATTGTTTATTGTGCATCATAAACTCAAAACAATGCTCATGGGCGCTGAAATCGACAATAACCTAAATGCGATTTGTAACTACTCACTGGTAGGCTCCTCCTGCGGCCCCAAAGGTGGTAGGTAGTGGTCCAAAAGCTGCATGGCGTATATTGCTCCATTGTCGACGCCGATGAGGGCTTTCTGGCCGTACGCTGTGTTCAGGAGAGAGTTCGCTTTAGCCCACGACAACTCTTTCAGGGACTTCACTCTCTGCTCTGCTGCTACGCGAGCTCCGATTACCTAGTGATTGAGAAGTATTTTGAGTATGTGATACATGCTTTACAAACTTACGATTGTATTAAGAGGATCTGTTAGTGATAATTCATCTCAACTAGTGTTGTGCCGTTACCGGTAACTTACTCGAAGCGGGTATTTTACCAGTAACGCTACCAGAAACATTACCAAAAAGCGGTAATATACGGTAACATTCAAATTTCGTAAATATTACCTATGTTTTAAATACATGTTTATACTATTTTAGCACCAGACGGACCCTTTTAAACTAATAATGTTAAGATGGGTTTAGTAGTTTAGTATATTACCAATGTTACTGGTAAAATACTTAATATTTCCGAGTATTTTACCAATGTTACCGGGAATATTACTCCCTCATATTTATACTTCATTAGGGTTTGCAATATTCGTTCAATTTTAGTATTCGAATAATACGAATATTTAGATTTCCAGCATTCGAATATTCGAATTATTAGAATATTTTTGAAAATTAAACAAAATAATGATTCTAAGTTGTGTAATTGCATCAACCTTACAATTCAAAAAAACATTTATGGTATCTTCTCCAGATACCTAGCATGTAGCCGAACTTGCTAGCTCCCTAGCTCGCTACCCTATTACCAATTACGGTACGGTATTTAGTTATTTTTAGGGAGTTTGATTTTGGCAAGGATAAAGCAAAATAAGTAATATGTTGTTTGTCTTACATTTGTAGTTATTTTTAATATTTAAATCTATTTCTACGAACTCGTTAATATGGAGGATAATTAATCCTGGCATTTTGTTAAGGTTTTGCTAAGGTAAATAATTACAGACAAATTTGTGCACTAATCAAAATATTCGTTTTATTCGAATAATGAATATTGTCGAATTCGAATAACATTTATGGCGAATAATTCGAATAATTGAATATTCGAATGTTCGAATTGCAAACCCTAACTTCATACATATCTATCACGTGAAAACCGGATACTTACGAATAAAATAAAAGAACAATCAAGTTTTAAAATTATACACACACAGCGTTACAATAATTGGGTCAATCAACTATTCTTTGTACAATTTGTAGGTCAAATTCTAACAAAAAACATAAAAATAAAATGTTTAAATAACCAGTATTAGTTGATGTTAAAATAAAAGTAAATACCAGGATAATATAATTTAGTCATTGGCAGTGCAGTTTTTGCTTTAATTTACAATTTTTTACAAGGTTTTTTCCTTTGATGCCCTGTACTTTGTCTCCTACGTGACCATCTAATAAATATATTTTTTACTAATAAAACGCGATCTTATTGTTTGAAAATAGCTGTATCAGAAAGTATTGTATCAAAACATATCTTCTTTAATTACAATGAAAGGCACATAAAGATTATTTGCAAATTAAACCGTGATATTGTGTCTCTTATGTTATCAAACAACATTTAGCAAGTTTATTTTCAAAATAAATTAAGGAATTGGCAAAATAGAACAACAGGGTATTTTTTTCCTGTAATATTTTATTTGATATGTAGTAATCACCGTAAATTTGTATGAAAGAGATTAAAAATCATGTACGGTATTTTAATTTAACGTTTTACTTATTTAGGGACAAATGAGTAACATAAGAGACATTTTGGTAACTTAGGAGAATAGTTATTTTGCAGTGTCTCTTACGTTACCAAAACGTCTCTTATGTTACTAATGTTTAAATAAAAGAAAAACAAAGAAAGTTATAATTTATTGACAAACTACAATACAAGACTTATGAAATATAGAACTTTGTTACTAAAATCAATACTCTCTCTAATGTTACTAAAATACTCTCTTAGTTTCTTTTTACTTTCTTCGTACTTCTCTGGATTTTTCTTAAGTTTATCTCGGTATCGCCTTTGTTTTTCGGCGGCTTTAAGAGCCATGTTTTTTTATTTACCTGCAACCAATTAATTAAGTATTTTTTTACAAACCTTCACAAAATCTACCGCTAATAATAAATGTATAATAAGATAAGATCCCTTTCAATTAAAAGAGTTCAAATATGCTACAAAACAGGTCATACATCTTAGAAACATACAAAATGTCTCTTAAGTTACCACCGTGTCTTCTAAGTTACCGCTTATAGTAACTTTAGGGACAGGTAACTTAGGGGACATTTTGTAGGTTATTCACTCGTACTTTTTTCCTGTATTAGCAGACACGTGAAGGTTTATCAACTGTTGTAAGCACACTCAATTACAACAATTGACAAGAAGTTTTCAAGTAAAATAATGTGTACTTACCAATTTGTGAGCCGGAACTCGGGGGACACCGAATAAACACACCTTCACCATGTACTGATTTGTTCACAACTGAGGGGGACGCGGTGAAAAATCAAGATGGCGGAATGGCATGACGTGAGTCACAGACTACTAAATACACTATTAGAGCACTGCTAGAACCATCTATGTTTTATTACTAAAAGCACTTGAATGGTAACTTAGGGGACAGCAATTTGTTTCTGAATATGAGGACAAATCTTGTTTTTTTTTTTAATGACGTTTATTTTGTTTAAAAAATATGATCTGTATGTTTTATGTTTGCAAAAATATTGTAGATTATGTAAAAAATAATAACTTAAATTGATGTTAAGAGTATTTTTGAAAGAAAGCGTTAAATCTTGACAAAATTGGTTTGGGGACAGCAACATTTTTGTATCGGACGAGTATTTCGTCCACTATGTTACTATAAGTTAAGTTAATAAAATTAAACAATTTAGAGTTAAATCGTAGTTTATACAAATAATGCGAGTTCTGATTACCCGTTTTAGAAATAATTTATAATAAATTTCTTGTTTCACCTAACTTTACTACGTTTGTGTCATAGGGACATAGATATGTACAAAGAATAGTTGATTGACCCAATTACACTTGAAACTAGATGAAAAACAAACATGGGGTTCACTTAGTATGAAGAAAGTAACTTTGCATGATTACACAAAAAGTTGACGGAAAAAAAAATGGCAAGTAGCTTTAAAAACATTCTAAGTTCATAATAATTGTATACATGTAAGAAACCACTGAAAAAATATTGAAATACTACATCAAATTAATGAGTTTTTGTAACATGGACACAAGGAAAATTACAAAAAATCCGACTAAAATGATCAATTTCTCCCAAAGTACTAAAAATCGCTGAACATAGGTACATGGGGGTGTTTTTGGTAGCCCTGGGTGTGAGCTATTTTTTTTTTTCATTTGGACTACTAGTGATCCGACACCATGGATTTAATAAATGAATAAAGATAGGAAACAGAAATACACGATCTCTATGTCCGCTTCTGGTAATATTACCGGTAGCATTGGTAATTTACTGAGTATTTTACCAAATGGTATTATACTGGTAACGAGTAAGTTACCGCCGGCACAACACTAATCTCAACTAAGAGCCCGCGCAGTATTTAGCCTGCAGTCTACATAGGTAAGTATTACGAAATAAACGTACTGTTACAAGCAAGTCACGGGGTTGTTGCGCCAGAGTTGCTAAGTGGAGGTTCGCAGTGTATCGTAAACAATTAGCATCGAAAACAGAAAGCTGACACGTAGTATTTGTATAAATATATTAAGTAGGTATAGTTTATCTTGTGCCCATTTAAAAACTTCGCTATAAACAAATGCACTCTGTTTATTCAGCAATATGCGTTGACAAACCGCAACCACAGTACTTTCGTGACATCATTTCGAAAGTTGTTATGATCCGATGACGTCCATCGATAACGATAGACCAGGCACTTATATTTGTTAAGTTATTTATTCAGATGTAGTCAGGTAGTCATCCGACCGGTTTTGCGTACATGCCTATATTTACAAGCGTTACTTTGTTGACGGTTTCAGGAAAATAAAATACCCGCCTGGCCTCTATTGTATGATAATCATGCAAACATCGCTAGAAAATGTACAAAAGTATTTGTAAACACAGACGAATGCGTGGATTGGTATGGTAATAAAAAAAACTGTATATTAAGTAAAGTATTGTAACAAATGTAAGCTGTTTCTGCGACAGATCTCGAGCTTTCGAACAAAATGCATAAACCAAAAAAAGTTGCAGGTGGCGACCGAGTCCCGAGATGATCAGGTTTCGCAACATGATCACAATCTAAATTAATGTTCTTTACGGCCGTAATAATAATGGGTGAGCTTGACTCGGGGAGTAGCATTTTGAGGACCGGTTTTATCAAAATGATTGTAAAAACTTCAAGACTAAAATCCGACTGGCGGATAGTAGGTAAATTGCCCTTATATTTTTTTACATAGGTATCTCATGACACTCACGTTTTTGGCGAATCTAAAGCCGCCCTATTTATTAAAATCGGTAAAATAGTTTGGATGCTAGAGTGGAATATCAGATTTTTAGTCACCTACATAAGTAAATACATAGACTCAAAATATTTATAGTAACCAAAAACCTAAACGCTGTCGAGCTTCTACTTCTTCTATCTTCACCGTGATATAGGATCGATGGGGTGTTCCTCAGAATCACTAACAACGTTTGTCTAACACATCGTTTGTCCGAATTTTCATTTGCCCTAAACTGGTTTTCAGATCAGTCCGGCAACTTTTAAAGTTCTCCAACTATATCTGCGGTTTGGTTAGTTAGGGTTGTATTATAATAACAACACTAAAAAGTTTTAAAATTTAAGCGGAAATGGGTTTAGGATAAAGGAAAATTCGGACAAACGATGTAGTAGGACAAATGACGTTTAGGGATTCCATAGGAGAACCATCTATGGTTTTAAGTATAGCTCGAACTTTTATGTATTGTCATCGGAATTAGTATGCAAAATTTCAGGTCAATCCAACAATTAAAAGTTGGTTAAAATAGACTTCCAAGATTTGATTTTTCGTTACAAGTGATAGTTCATTATTTCTTAAGTCCTAGCAAGTAGGTATTAAGTGTATGAGTAAATGGATAATGTGGTCAAGGGAACTCATCATTTCAAAGTCCAATAGGCGATTTACCCGATGAGTTAGTAGGTACTGTGCGAAGGTCGTCGTAGTGTCTGTTCAAAGATCAAGTAAACGGCCGACACTCAAATATAAGAAGGGGAATACGACGATGTCTACAGAGTAACTTTGTTTACATTTACACAGGCAATTGGGCAACCTACTTCTTTGTTTTGTCGGTTTGAAACATTCATTATTAATTCAACGCTCCCGGACACAGCTGTTGATCTGGGTGGGATTAACGATAAAGCGTAGTTTCTTGAATATTTATAAGTACCCAGACTTAGGTACATTGATAAAGAATAATTAGGTATCAAAATGATAACAATTTTCCGGCGTGATCCTGAAGAAATATCGTAATAATGTGATAACTTTGATAACTAGGTAGTCATGATATGTTTGTTTTGGTTGCTTTACGAAATTCTCAACACCTAAACTAGATTTCTAGCAAATTAAAGTTTAGTAAAAAAATAGTCAACTTTCAGTCTTAATTATAACACTTTCAACCTGTAAGGCTACAGGCTCCATTAGTCATTTAGTCGAGTAGAGAGTATTGTAGTAGTTATTTTGTAGAGTAGATGCGTTTTGTATCAATGCATTGGCTAGAACTCGACCAACAAAAACTTCAAGTATATGAGTATTATATTCCTCTTACGAATTATCTACACTAATGTTATACAGAGGAAAGTTGTATGTTTACATTGAATAGGCTCTGAAACTACTTGACCGATTTCATAAAATCTTTCTTCATTATAATGCTACATTATCCCTGACTAACATAGGCTATGTTTTATTTTTCTGCGCCGACGGAGTCGTGGACAGCAGCTAGTAAGTGATCGGCGTCGACCGGAAGCCGGATGGTCCCCATTATCACTGGCCATGGGAACTCGTTGGCCAGACGATCAATGCCGTGACAATGCTCGATAATATTGATTGTGTATAAAAGTAGAGCGCTCAGTTTACTGATTATTATGACTGATGAGACACTAATGTGGTGAATACTGTGGGTGAATAAGATGTTTTCAATCAACCAGTTTGTATTGTAGTAACAGGACAAAAGAGTAATACCTACCTACGATAGAATGGATAATCCACACTTGATAAAATAAATAGGAGTACAAATACAATTTAGTACTTTGTCACTGTAACGTCATCTTTGAATTGTCACACGCAGAGGGTTAAAACGATAAGGTAATAAATTGTACCTATAACTATTTATGATGCTGACCGTACCTTTCTTGGTCGGTCGTCGTCGGTTCATGCACATTATGTCGGATATCATTCAAGTCTATCAAACTTTTATTCTGACTACCCTAAGGCTAAGTGCAACAAGGGCACGTTTGCGTAACGTGTTTACTTAGCCCCCACGAATTCTAAATGGTTAAAGCCGAAGATGCACTGAAAGCGTAGGCGGCGCGGTGCGGCGCGTTTCCATACTACTGTCTGTTTCATCCAAGATGATGCCTGTGACAGCCCATATACTTAAACATGCTCATTTAAACAAATAATCGCCTGTTTTTAAATACCTCGCCAGTATAGTAAGAGAGTGAGTAGTAAGAGATGGAAATTATGCAATACGGCTGCCACAGAGATCATCCTATATGAAACTAAGTCCTAAATGTAAAAAGCCTGCCCAAAGCGTGGCGGAAGCGTTTTTAGTATGGGAACGCGCCGCACCGCGTCGCCTCCGCTCTCAGTACGTTTGCGGCTTAAATATCAAGGTTTTTCTGATGATTATTGCCTATTAGGATTGTTTTTGGTAAGGTTTAAAACAAAAACTGGGCAAGAGCATGTCGGACCATGCTCAGTGTAGGGTTCCGAAGCCGTAACGACAAACACAAAAAACTATCTCAAAAATCAACATGTATGAAACAATTTTCTATTTAAAGTTATTTGGCGCTGTCTTAGATGATTTTTAGTAGGTATAAACCCGTTAATCGCCTGTATCTCAGGAACTAATCATGTCTACTTAGCCGTGATAGTTTTCCTTTAAAATTCGTTATATGCGCTTTCATTGAAGATTTTTTTCAGATTTTTAGTACTTGTAGTTTTGGCTGTAGGGGGGGGGGACACTTTACTCTAACAAAAAATAGCGCTTTAAAGCTTAATATTTCATAAACGGATCCCTTAATCAAAAAATTGTTTGTATAAACCCGCAATATTTTTGAAAGACCTATCCAATGACACCCCACACTATGGGGTAGGCACGAAAAAAAAAAGACATCCCCACGTTACGTGTAGGGAAGGTGCATTAAAAAAATATATTTTTCAAAATTTTATTTTACCACTTTGTTGGCGTGACTAATATGTACATTCATGCCAAATTACAGCTTTCTAGTACTATGAGTCTCTGAGCTAGACTAGCTAGGACGGACGGACGGACGGACGGACATGGCGAAACTATAAGGGTTCCTAGTTTGACTACGGAACCCTAAAAATGCTAGCATGAAATGATATACTGAAAGAAAGTTGTTGTGAATTATCGTTTAAGATATAAAGTAGTTATTTGAGTAAAATCGCAACTGTAATTAGTAGTTTTATTTCTAATCAGGGCCCTATAGCATATAAAATAATAGCTTATACTATAAGCTAGGTATTTACTCGTTAAATTTACTGATAATAATAGTGTTCCGTTGCATAAAATTAAATAGTTATAATAATAGTTAGGAGTCCTTAAAATAATTTTCGAACTAAGTATGCTAAAATATTTTTTCTTGCATTTCTTTCTAGATCATAACAAAAAACAGAAATCCCCGGGTGGTTGCCGGGTTAGAATAGTGCCACCCCATGTCTTCCCGTGGATGTCGTAAGAGACGGCTAAGGGAATAAAGGCGTATAGTACTGTTAGGCGATGGGCTTGCAACCTGTCACTAATACACTGGTAAACATCTTAGCCTAAGTGTGCAAAATGTGGTTACAGAATTATCAAAAAGTTTTTAGAGTTTTTGGTAATTCTTTTGCTCTGCCTACCCCACTCTGGGAATAAAGGCGTGAGTTTATGTATGTATGTATGTAGACTACAATATGGTAATGATAACCTTCTGTCATCAGCCAATGCCCTAACCAACTTTGCTACTATTGGAGTTATAATAAATCACTATTTAATTAGTCTGGAACATTAGACATACCTTGTTTACATGAGGAGAGATCTTTGACAGCACAGCCTTCTTTGTAGTCTCAACAATTACGTCTGGTTGTTCATTGACCAGAGGGACTCTGCGTTCCAGTGCATCAATGCAGGCTGCAACCTTTGCATCACCAGCAGCAAGGGGCGCTGACACAAATGGTGCTGCTGTGTGTGCAGCCAGGGTAACACCGGCTTCTGCTGTGGAGAGAGCCCATTCAAGCAAACTGTGGGCGTCTGTAAAAAAAAAATAGTTTCATAAACTGTAGTTTCATATTTAGAAATATGTATTTAAAAAGATTCAATTATGATAAAGATATTGAACATTAGATTTTGGTTACTTAGTTCCTTTATCGGTCTCAAAGTCGTGTTTGCTATGGGTTTTTTTTACACATACAATGCAGTCTGGTTAATTACTGGATGATGAAATATACTACTACAATGCTACTACACAACCAAAACAGACATATTTTGAAGACTTTTTATATAGCCTGCAACAAACATAATCTGTGCCATCAGCTTTAAAACTGTTTAAGCTTCTGAAAACAAAGCCATTAACAAAAATAAACAGACATGTGTCACTGGCATTGAACAATAAGTAAGCAACTTTATGTCTAATATGTCTGTACACACAGCATGACACCTTTATTAAATGAACAGAAGAAATGTTAAGGATTACTATAAAATTTAAGAGCTGCAGCGATGAATACATGATTTTTAAAATTTTTTTTCTTCTTAACAGAGTTCTTTTATGACTCAGAATACTTTTATACATGAGTTGATATAAAGGCAGTTTAAAAATAGGTTAATTTTTGCTCTTACCTTTGACTCTGGAATACAGTGCTCCAAATTGGCCAACTGCCGCCCCAACAGTGGGTATAGCCATCGCTTTTTGAACACTCTGGAGCTGTGGTAAGGCCATGGGGGCTGCGCTTACTTCTGTAGCCATCTGCATTATACAAATCACATAAGTATTTATTTAAGTTCATATAAATTTTACTATTGTTCACTAAGTATATTAGTAGGTAGATAAATATATATAATATTGATACATTAACTAAAATTTATTATTAAGAAGTCCTTACATTTTAATACTTGTATTTACTTAAAATACGGCAACACAGTAGTTGATTAAGTTAACTAACTTGTACATATTCCATTAATATAGACTCTAAATAGGCACCTAAGTAATTAATCTTTTTCAGACGAAGGTAAGTAATTACTCACTAATGTAAATTTAGCAAGGTAACTAAATCAACTATCGCTATAAAAGAACCGGTCGAAATACAAAGATAAATGTTTAAACACGAATAGAAAGGATGCAAGGGTCACATTCAATGATTTCACAACAACGTTCTAAATTGAGCGTAACCAGCTACGAGGAATTTGCTAAGTTACTACAAACAAAACAAGTACAAACCTTAAAATAACTGAATATAGGTACACTTAAGTTGAACTGTAGTTGAACAGACAATTAGAATTAAGCAAATTTAAAGTAAACAAACTTGGATTTCTGGAAAACACTTCATATATTTTTCACGAAAAAGGTACGCACAACAGGTCGGTCTCGGCACTTTACAACGAATGGAATGAATGACGCGTTTTGTGCAGCCGGCAGTATATAACAGAAACTTAATCCTTATTGGCCGATAGGCGCGATGGACTTTGTTCGACGGATGACTGTATGCGATCAGCCACGTAGTCGGTAAGAACAAAACGCGTAATGGGCTTGAAATAAACAAAATTATTGGCTAAGCTAAGCCGATGTTACTGGAAGTGCCGTTATGTTAACTACTCATTTATCCCTTGCGGAGTTACACAACACAAACAACAAGAAAACCAATGCGCAGTTTTGCTTCTGTTAGTTAGGTAGTCAAAGTTGGATAGAAACGTCTAAGTAAATAGTTTTTCGTACCTAATGGAATACTTTAGAATACAGGTAGGTATAAAAGTTACAAAACCAATATACACAAACATTTGTAATCAATCAACAACAATATTCGTCTGTCCACAGATTATAGGGTATGTATGGCCAGCCAGACCGGAGTCCAGACACAAATATTCTTGGTTGGCCGCCAGGGCGCCAGCTGCCAATGACGAACATCGATCGCATAATTTGTGGAACGAGGCCAACATAAACAAACATTGGATAAGCGACTACGTGTGATTGGCTGCCGCCCCAGTCGTTCTCTTCGCGGAGACTGGTTTGGACGTATTTGTGTCTCACTTTATACTGACTAATCCGAGTATGTCGTGGTCGAACGACATAGTTTTAGAATTTTTAGAACACTACAGAAGAGAACAATTACTTTGGGATCCAAAACACCCGCATCATAGAAATAGAACCGAAGTTTTAGATGCGTGGCTTAGAATACAGAGATCTTTGAGTATAAATTGTTCGGTCACTGACCTGAAAAGGAAGAAAGAATCACTCATGACGTCTTTTAGAATGCACTGGAATAAAAAGAAGAAGTCACAAGACTCTTATCACACAACATGGTTTGCTTATCCATTGATGGAAAGTTTCCTGGGCGGGAAATATGAATGCGATAGTACTCAGATGGAGCAAGAGGTGAGTTTATTATACTTATTGGAAACAAGATAGGTACCTACGATTTATTTAATGAGATAGTCAGCGCATTGTTCTTCTTATATAGGTACATTTAAATATAATTTGCTTGTCACCAAAACCTTTCGTTCAAATTTGGCACCGTATTGGCTTAAAATTGGTGCCAAATATGTGTCATTGGTTAATTTGGTCATATTAATGTTGGTCACAAGTGTTCGCCTACCTGCGACACAAACATTTGATGAAAATCTACCGCTGTGGGGAAATGTTAAGCCTTCTACGCACTATCCACCCGGGCACGATGCACGACGCAAAGCGATAATGCTTAGGCTGGCTGGGTGTCAATAATTATTATTGTTACCTTGATGGACTCGCACGACCGAATGTTTGGCCAACGAGCCCCCCACTACTTTTCGCATGATGTGCGGCTGGATGGTACTCTGACGTAACTACATCAGTTCAATCGCGCGTCATATTGTGTGCTTGGTAATGCGTAGACTTGACGAGTCTTTTTTTTATAATTTTTTCTTGGCCATGTATGCTAGGTCCTTCAGTCGTTTTTACACGAGAGCTACTGGTTTTGCGGTGTCTACCGCTCTACTCCTTTTCCCAAAAAAATTGCTGGTTTTTGTAATTTCGCTTACTTGTATAATAAAAAAAAAATTATACACAAGGTTCTTGAAGCTAGTGTAGGAGTCATAATTTCGGAATAAAACGAAATGAGCAAAGTAACAAGCTGTGGTACAGTCTAGCATGATAGATACTTTCCACGATAGTGTGTACAGCACCATCGGGCCTAACGTTCGTGCGCTGCTGTCCTTCCAAAATGGATAGTGCGTAGAGGGCTTTACATGAAACGTGAACATCGGTAATAGATTAAAACTGAGGCCCTACTTTGAAAATAGAAGTTCAATGTTAAAGTCGCCGTCAATAGAACTTGCAAAAGATGTAAACAATACCAAACCAAACAATTAACCATGATTATTCGATGATCACGTAGGTACTTTAAAAAATCAAGTGAGGTCTTTGCAATGATTTATACACTGGATCATTATATTCATATTAAGTTTCAGATGAAATAACTATTAATTATAGGTTATGTGTCATATATTTGAGGTTATGTGTCAATCATGACTAATTTGTTTACATCGTTCACAACTTCTATTGACGCCGACTTTACGTTAGCTCCATCCCTGTCACTCGTCATTCGAGACAAAACGCGAGAAAGAGATGGAGCTAACGTAACTTAGAAATTCGATTTTCAAAGTAGGGCCTCTGAAAAGGTTTTATTGCGTCATACCGCTATTGTGCAATGTAATTTATTTGTTTATTAGTTGAAGCAATCAATCAAAGTACTTATGTGCCTACGAATACATGTAATAAAATTAGGTCGTTGAAAACGTTTTTTTAACGGGGAATTCTCTTTTGCATTGCTTGGCCAAAACCAAAAGATTCAACACAGTGACAGTGGAGAGAACGGCAATGACAATAAAAAAAACATATTTAAGTTAGTATTTTTATGTGAATGTAAATAAAACCATGCATTTCGATTGAAGGACATAGCAACTGTGGTCAAAATCAATTAAAAAAAGTCGTACTCGTCGTAGTCGTACAGTCAAGGATAAAAGTAAAAAGCCGCACAAAGTCGCAAAAATATGTACCCACACATAGACCTTACTGCCATAGGAATAAGATCAGTGTAGGTACATATTCTTAAGAGTTAGTGGTATACATATTAATGCGCTTGATATGGTACTATCAGCCCAATGGAATAGGCATCCTTAGTTTAGAGTTTATTGGTAGGAAGAGGTGGGTGACCTAGGTCATGGCCCTCTGTTTCTCTGACCAGTTACGTTGTATGGGCCGGGTAGCTGAACTAAAGACCAGGGAATGGGCGGGCAAAGGGTAAGTAGCATACCTTATGGCCCTTTTAACTTTCGCTGTAGCTCCGCGCCATTAGAATTTAATATCGCTTTGCCAATATCACTACTTCTATATCCTCCACCTTACCTTTTACATATTTAAGAATTATTTATTTCTGTATAACTCTTGCCAGAACCTCAAATAAAATGTATAAAAGCGAAATAAAACTGCTTCCAGTGATGAAGGAATAATAATAGCTAAATTACCGTTCTATTTCTAATCAGAATCAGAATTTCTTTATTTGTAAAACAAGAGTAAAAGGATGTTACAATGTTACATTAGGTACTTACATATATTGCCCTACCATGCAATGGTGTACTATCAGCCCAATGGAACCCTGACCCACCATAGAACGGTGTCACAGTGACATTATAAAACAATTTGTTTGACACTTCTTATGACTTGAATCATAACGTCTCTGTGACACAGTTCTATGGTGGGTCAAGGTTCCAATGGTCTGATAGTACCTAAGTGATAATATCATCCATACGTAATTTATAAATCAAAGCAATCTTGAATTCTATATTAGTAGTAGTAGTATTATTCGGTTTAGTACGTACTTGTCTTATGTAACTTCCTAACAGTCATTATCTTTAAGTCCGGTTTATTTCTACTATCTGAATCACGAAGTACCTACTCGGTTACTGAACTTTGAAACCGACGTGTAGTATTTATTGCGACATCTGACAAGCACTCATGAATTACATTTACGGAAACTTTTTATTGTATGTTACTGGCCCAATTTAGTGTGGAGATAATGTATAGGGACCTACTTAACACACAAGTAATTATACAATATGACAGCTAAATAATAAAAGCTCGCTACGATAGGTGGATACGTAAATGAGACAGAATTAATACGAGACACAACTGCCTATATGTCCCTATCTTTCTTTATACTTGTAAGCTGTTTTAAAAGAGTTGATAAAACTATAAGATTTAAAATTACAATAGTAGATGCTCAAATTGCTCAACTTTATCTTTACAGTTCTTCGTGAATACTGCGTATACTGCCGCACCTGCGTTACCAGAACACAATGCTCCTCGGAATCCAGGCATGGCCGAGCGGACCAATTCCGGCAATCGGCAAACCAGGCAATCCATGTTGTCGCCGCGTAAGCCCTATACACACGTCATATTAACCACTAAGAGCATTTACACGGCAACAAATACTTTTATGGGGATATGTTATGTTGAAAGAAATAAAATCAGTCAAAGACTCACAAGTATATGAGATGTGCCACACAAGGGGCCCTACTTTGAAAATCGAAGTTCGAAGTTACTGTAGCTCCATCCCTGTCACTCGTAAATTGAGTGAAAGGGATGGAGGTAACGTAACGTTTCGGTGTGTGTTGGTTTAGTGAAGTATGACACCACTGACATGGTGTCACCAAGAGAGCCATACCTCCGCCATATCCGGGGTGGCTCTTCAGTGCTATGTGGTGTCCCGTGTCGGTGATATTATGTAGATTATTTAAATATGTAAAATAAGAGGGTAAGTATTATATCAGAGTTGTTTGCCTTATCAAGATAGTAAATAAACTCATTCCGATTACAGTAGAGCGGGCGGTAATTATCAGTGGTCAAAATTTTGGGATCGGATGAATTCACTTGGCACAGATGTATCCTAGGACAAACCGAGCTGATTTAGCCCGGTAGCCATCAGCCAGGGGGGCGGATGGCTACCGGGCTAAATCAGCTTAACTTGTCCTGGGATACATCTGTGCCAAGTGAATTCATCCGATACCAAATTTTGACCTCCCCATACATTGGGTGACACTACCGCCCGTACAGGTTATCTCCACATACTAGTCACCCGTCAATTCGCACTGGAGTCGGCCCAAGTCAAAACGGCGTTCAAGTTACCTCCTCATTCAAGTGATCAAGTCCCCCGTCACTCCCACTGGAGTCGGGCCAAGACTAAACGGAGTCCAAGTTACCTACTTATTCAAGTGATCAAGTCCCCCGTCCACTTCCGCTGGAGTCGAGCCAAGACAAAACGGAAACATAGGCCTAAGGCTCAACCCAATACACAATAATAGCAATATATATATTAGACATTCAGAATCATATAGACATATATAGTGGTATAGTGTTAGTGTTAAAATGTGACTAATGTTGGTATACTTAGCATAAAGTTTAGACTGATAAATTCTCTGTAAATGTTATTTAGACACTGAACTGATGAAATACTTAGCTAGGAAGGCACAACTCCGCACTGTAATTGTCTGGTAAGCACGAACGTACACTTATACTTCGTACGATACGCAACTTTAGGCCGTTTGTCCACCGCCGCCGTTAACGACACGACACGTACATTTACTATGGCCGCCTGTCCATCGCAAATCGCACGCCTGTCGCTCGAGCGCCGTCATCACGGCCGACGATTTTTGGAGTGGGTCGTCGATTTTTGATTTTTAACTGACTGCATCAAAGAGGTTCAATTCGGGAGGAATCAATTCGATTGTATATGTTTTTAATGTATGTCCACGCTTAACTTTTTATCTACTGAACCGATTTCGATTATTATTTTTGTCATTCTTCATGGGTGGTGTTACTAGAAAAGTTGACGTGATCTGATGACTGGGTCCATGAGGAATCGAGGGATTTCCTCAAAAGTTTTAGGCACATAGGTACTACGATTTCAGTATTTTCTGTAAGATCTTAAGTATCTTCATCCTAAACGGACCTTTTGGTAAAGTGGAACTGATGATGATGACCAGAGATGGCCATCGGAACTCCTTAATCATAAATCTTCCAAGGGCAGCGATAAGATTTCATTGTTAAGATTATGAAGCTACTTTTATACTCATCGTATATATGCATATGTGATAAAGTGAAACTAATAGTGAAGTACAAAAAATAACTCCTAAACGATCGCCCCTGTAGGTACCTTGAACAGCGACATTTTGTTAAGTGTGATAAGGAATTGGCAACAAAGAAATTGTTTCTTTATGTAAACCTTTTTAACCGACTTCGAATACAGGAGGAGGTTCTCAATTTGTCGCATTTGTATTTTTTTATGAATGGCCACGCATAACTGCGACAAATATGGTCCGAAATTAAAAATATTTTTTTGGATCGAAAGGATTTCGTATAGGTACTGGGTAATGTACCACTCACGACAGCTACAACGAACTGACCGATATCATCGCGGGGAACAAACAATCGCCGTCACGACATCTTGATACCGGCCAAATAATTATTATTTTATTCGACGTATAACATAACCTAATTGAATTTATAAAATGATTTGTAATTAATATCCGTAATACCTATAAGCCAATGTGACTTTTTATTTTAATTTTAATTTTATAAAGGTAACGGATCTCTATTTATATTAGATAATTTGTACGCCTATTGACAGGTAGAAAGTGGATGAAACTATTTTATTATTAAAGACCTACTTTTAACCTACCCACTTTTAGCAAATAAATATTTTGATTTTGATAAATCTCGTTATGTTGTCGTGTCGTTCACAGCGTGCGGTGGGTGGATAATCGGCCTTAGAATCTGCATATAAATAAAAATGGACTCGCATAAATACTGACTGCTAGCATTCCCGCAATCCAATTCGTGACGTCATTACAGGGTCGCCAGGCGTGTCGTGTGACGCGTCACGACACATAACTCAAGCTAAATCGACGGACATTTTCTATGCCACGAAACAAATGGACGAAGCTGTCACGTACCTCAAGAAAGCCACCACTGAGAAACGGGAAGTAGATGAATATGATCTCTACGGCCAGCTTTTGGCCAGGAAACTCAGAAAATTGGACGAGCATCAACGTGACGTGGCGATGCACGACATTGATAATATAATGTTTCGAGCGAAAATGCAAAGCGGCCCGTCACAATCCAGGAGTTATTCTTCATCTTCATCTCCTGTTCCTGGAGAGATTAAGTCACCCACTTTTGTGGTAACACAGCCGAACCACACTCAGTACGAAGATGAGAATATACCTTATCAGGACCATATACAAGGCCAACCTCCTCCCTAATCCCTAGAATTGGGAACTTTGCGCGGATATTTATTGTTAACCTTGACTGTACTACAGATTACTTATAAAATAAAGCCCTTCATTGCACCGACTTGCAGCATCGTACCGAGGATACTTGCAGCGTTATCCCGCTGCACTGCGAAGCTCAGTCTGCGCAAAAAAGGAGCCTAGCCTGTTGTGGTCGCCAGAGACGCTGATTAGTTTAAGTTAGGTCCTTAAGGACTCGATCGCAATACGACTATGTAAGCAAAACGACTTAGTTTCATAAGATCTTGGTTGCAAAATGTCTAAATGTGTAAATTTTCCTAATGGTAGAGTGCCTGGTTTGAAGATTGGACTTATTTCTATAACGTTTTGTTAGTATAACGCCCAAATAACAAAATGTTCCAGTTGCAAAACGCCAACAAATGTAGATCGCACTGATAGTAAAACGACTCGCTAGGCTTATCGTAAAAAAATGGTAACGTCTTAGTGGCAAAAAAACTAGCTGGTTGAATGACAAGGAAATCACAAACTAGTTTGTTAAGGAACTCTTTCTTCTTAGCGAGGTGAAGACGTGTTCTTCAGGGTTCCATATTGGGTCCTGTCCTGTTCATAATATGTTCAAACAACCTGGTAAGTTATATATATCTTGAGGATACTATACTCGTAGTTTTTGCTGATGACAAATGTTATCATATCTGTAGGAAGTATCTCGGAATTAAGTGACAAAGTAAACAACGCACTGAAAGCCTTTCACAAAATGAAAATATCAATTTGAGACTGAACTGCAGACAAACCAATGCATTGTTTTTAAAACCACTACGAGAAACAGATCCATTTAAATGATGCTCTTATCCATCAAGTGAATTTAGTAAAATTCCTCGGTCATATTGACTCCAGCTTAAACTGGAAAACCGAACTGTCAGCGATTGCAAATTTCATGAGTTTTGCCTGCTACGCGCACTAAGAAGTCTTATACAGGAGGTAAACATGTCCCAAATCAAAATGGTGTACTATGCACGGGTGGAATCGAGATTGCGATACGGTATAAAGTTCTGCGGACATAGCTTTAAGTATAATGTTAACACTACTTTTGTTGCCCAGAAGAGGGCTATTAGGATTATGTCTAGAACACCTCAGAGTACATCTAGTAAGAAAAAAATCTTGGATTTTGAAATTCTCACTCCTCGTATACATCGTATACAAGCATATACTTCTCTCTGACCTTATGATGCATATTATATTACACATACTAACATAGAAACACCCGAAGAGCGAAAAAAGCGACTGTCGACACGAAGGAAAAATCTACAACAGTCCACCAAAACTAGCCTTAAAGTATTAAAGCACTCGGCGGGTTAACGAAATGAAATTGCTTTGTGATATAAATATATTTAAAAATAAGCTTAAAGCTTTCTTGCTAAGGAAGTGTTTTTATTCAGATAAGGATTTCTGTAAGTCGTGTATTTTTTTTTATGAAATCTTTTTTTATGTTTGTACCAATTAACTGCATAAAAAAAGTTTTATGTTATTTTTATGTAAGTATGTTAAAGTGCATGTTTAAATATTGTGTATATTTTTTAATGATCCATTAAGTATGTAAGTATCTTAAATTTATTTGTAAATTAAGTAATGATAAGATATTTCAAATGCAATGTACCTATATTGTCAAAGATACCTACTGACTATTTAATAAAAAAATAAAAAACCTTTTTTGATATTTTCGAAATTTTTGTTTCTAGAAAACTGTATATTAAGTAAATGTCTCAAAAATGTATTCCTTATGCCCGATTAATCAAAAAATAACACCACACTCGAGGTGATAGATAAATTTCAATGAGTTCTCTTCTCAGTTAGTTCCTCCCGCTATCTTTATTCGCGCTGTCGTTTGACGTGTAGAACGTCTGAAATAAATAGTATAAATTTAAAACGATATGTTTTTTAAATCTGCATAAATTGGGCTTTTCAACCGTATTAAACCGTAAATATGATATTATACATACAGTCACGATCTTTAATTTGGTACCCACCTTAGGTCAAAAGTCAATCTGACATTCTACAACAATAAGGTTGAGTTTCCTAAAAGATACAAATGACGTGACATCTCTAATGACATTGACGACTTCAAGCATATTTTTCTTGAAATGGGTCCCAAATTAACGATCGTGACGCGTACAATATGTATAACAAAATATAGTAGGTTGAAAAAAAAAACGATGTTGTGAAACTTCTTTATTTATGTATCTTAATAAATTTATATATAGGAGTGTAATTATTATATGAAAAATGAAAGCCACATCAATGGTTTATCAGAAAATGACACCACACATTTTTTTATCCTAAGTGCGGCGGCTTTGAATGCCGTCTGCCGGAGGTCTATTATAACTTTTCATACTAATTCTATAAATAAAACACGTCGTAGTATGAAAAGTAACAATAGCCCCTCAGACGCAATAGATCCGCCGACAAACAATCGCTGTCACGACATATTGATATCGGCCTGAAAAATCTCGTTATGTTGTCGTATCGTTGACGGCTGAGCATTCCGGTCCGGCCATCCAATTCGTGACGTCATTACAGGGTTGCCAGTCGTGTCGCGTGACGCGTCACGAAACGTATCTCAAGCTAAATCGACCGACATTTTCCATGCCACGAAACAAATGGACGAAGCTTTCACGTACGTCAAGAAAGCCACCAATGAGAAACGGGAAGTAGACGAATATGATCTCTATGGCGAGCTTTTGGCCAGGAAACTAAAGAAATTGGACGAGCATCAACGTGACATTGCGATGCACGAAATTGATAATATAATGTTTCGAGCGAAAATGAAAAGTGGCCCGGCGAAATCCAGGAGTTATTCTTCATCTTCGTCTCCTGTTCCTGGAGAAATGAAGTCACCCACGTTTGTGATAACTCAGCCGAACCACAGTCCGTACGAAGGTGAGAATATACCTTATCAGGACCATAATATACAAAGCCTCCCTCCTCCCTAATCCCTAAAATTAAAAAGGATTGAAATCGGTAAGGCTTAAAAGGGTTTTTGTAAGCTAGCTGAGCAAAAGCAATTCAAGTTTTGCGGGCCAATCAGTGTTGAGGAAATGACGGAAGAGTGCCTTTGAAAACTGGAGATAGGATTCTAATAGCTTACCTACCACTAGAATAATAATAAGAATAAAAACAGAAAATTAAATAAAAATGTGGAGAACAAATATATTTGCATTTGCACTTTTTACATATTGTATTGTGCAGAAAACTTTAATTAAATAAATAAATAAACATATAATTTTTTTTTCTTGGAAAATCCCCATTTTTACAAGATTATCTGAAAGTTTACAAGTACTTAGACACAAATCAGATAGGTACAGATCAGAAGTCAATCACTGGTATGTACAGTCAACAGCATAAATAGGTGATCATTTCTGTACCTTGTCGCTTTCAATCGTTTCACAATTTTGTATAACATTTCAAACACGACGTTAGAGTGACAATGTACATAAATGATCACTTATTTATGCTGTTGACTGTACATCACTTTTCATACTTTACGCTGGGCGGTCGCTCTAGGGTTGTTAACTAAACGAGTAGCTTATGCACAAAAAACTATCGTGGTAGTGGCACTCTATCTAGTTGTTTGATTCATTGTTGAGAATGAAACGGGAAGAATGGAAATATAAATTAATAATGACTAAAACTTTCTCAGTTAGGTAGCCTTAGTTATTATCCCAGTGAGTCGGCGCGGGCTGACAATCAGCGCTGTGTGCAAACAGACCTCACTACCGAGCCCTTAGCCTTTATCTTTGTTTAATTTATTTCTATCTTATTTGTATTGTTACCTAAAATGCAATCAATGGATAAATCTGCTATTGCAGATTTATCCATCCATTATCCCAGTGGAACCGAATCCAGATTTTAGTAAGTATTTACGTACGTCATTCGGAATATGTTATTACAGTGTAATATGATAACGGAAATTTTATAAGTATAATAATTATTAATTATTAATAATTATTATATAATAATTACTATGTATAATACAATGTAATATAGGCTTTAGAACAAGCCATTTATCGATAGTCGATAGAAATGACGTCACACCACAATAAAAAATGATTATGATTACTTTGAAAAAAATAAGTAAGTACGTTTTCTTTAGTTTTTCCGAACGACACAACTTAAAAGGCACCCCTCTTATGACACTGAGAAGGCGAACAAGCACACAAGCCACCTGATGATAAGTGGCATCTGTGGCCCATGAATAATTTCATTCTGAAGACTACTATCTTAAAACTGCAATCCTAAGACTGATAATGCAGCTATTCTAGTAATTACATAGGTTATGTTATTCCCACACCGCAACAAAACAATGCGAACACTATTACTTGGCGGTAAGTTAAAATATAAGATGGTGGTAGCGATCCGGACGGACCTTGCACAAGGTAAGGTGCAGTAAGCTTACCACCACTTAAGTAAGGGTACCCGAAGGGTGCCAAACGGGACCCTATTACGTATAATATGTATACCTACCTACTTAAAGTATAGTCAATATTTTTAGGCATTTTTTTTTTAACAAAACCGTTAGGGATCTAGTTCTTCAGCCAATAGAAGCAGAATACTGATACGTCAAAGTTCGATAAAACAGTTTTGATTGGCTGTTTAAAAATGTCACGTGGTTTGGAATGTTTACATTTTTTTTAATAGGTACCTAAAAGGGGTACGCCAACTCTTGTAAAGTGAAACCAAACAAGTTCAAGTTTTTGAGTTGTGAACGTATTGCCGACGTAATATAGCTGCTTCACAAGGGTTTTATTTTAGCCCAACCACGCCAAGAACCACGCGAAGTTGCAATTTTTTATTTTTAAATTATGGCGACATTCATAGGCGTTTACTGGCAATATTCAACTGTCAATGTCTAATATTCTATGGTCTAACTTACAGCTTTGACAGCATGTTGACAGCTCCCAGCTGAAGTGCTCAGTGCTATGTTATTGTAAATATTTTAGTTGTTTTTGTACAAGAAAAGAGAAGTTGTTTAACACTTAGAACCCTCGTAACTTAGGTTTTGAAATGGCGACCATGGTTAAGGAGAAACCTCGTGCCGTAAGTATTACGTTGCAAGGATTCTTTATGCGCAGTTTGTATTTTGTGACTTAACATAATTTACGATTCTAGAAGAAGAAAACAAAGGAGAAACACGTCTCCAAGCCTGATGTCCAAGTTGAGGTGCCTTTATTAGTAGATTCATCTACAACTGAGGAGGGTATGGCTTCCACATCCGCTAATGACCTGTTGATAGGCTCAATTGAACACAACAGTTCTTCCAGTGCACCTTGTGCTCAAGAAATTCCGGACCCAACACCTACTCAGTCCACACAAAATAAATCATTACAATCATCTTTGAATGAATCAACAAGTGAAATAGAAAACCAAAGACTTAGTATAATAGAAAATGTTAGTATATCACAAAATGAGGTTTTAGATCAATCTCAAGCTTATAAAGACGTATGTCGAAGATTAGACTTAGTTTCCCTTAGAGATGTTCCAGCAAACTGTGATGAACCTATTGAACAGTTAGAGAGTAAACTAGAATCAACTTCATATTTAAATATACAAAGAGAAAATAAGAATATACTAAGTGCTGAAAATATGTCAGGAGACATTGATAGTGCTGAGAATGTTATGCCATCTGCTCCTGTATTTCAATTTGATGAAGAGCTAGATGTACAGCTCCAATTGGATATACAAGAAGTGCCACAGGAAGTAATATCTGAAGTCCAATGCATGCCATTAGAAGTGGCAATGCAATTTTATGGAGGAAAAGAGATGGCGGAGATAAGAGAAATGAGTGAAAGGGAAGAGGTTATTGCGGAGGCAGGATCATTGTCTGGCCCTGAACATCCATTGGTGGACTTATTATCTACATTTAGGTATGTAATAAATAAAAATGGGCAATTCAATGGCAGAGAGTAATGCGTATTACCAATTTCTAGCATTCTGCTTGTTTTTTTAGTTATATTTCAAAATTGAAGGATTCATTTATATCTATATACGTGTTTAAATTAATATCTAGAAAAATATGAGCATGGGTACAAAGTTTCAAAAAACACTTGTTTAAATGGTAACTTTTATTACATTATCGTGGAATTACCCAAATATATTGCCGGAAACAAATATTAGCGCTCATCACACAAATATAGTAGTAATTGTCTACATGAGATTAGAAAATTTCCGCACACCATGTGGTGAGGCATGACAACGTTGATAATGCTAATTGATGCTCAGTGAGTGCGCGTAGGTACCTAACTCAACCACCTTAAGGGTCATATTATTTACGATTTTGTACTTTACAAACTTTATAGGTAAGGGGAGTGGTATTTTCATCATGAGTCAAACAATGGGGCATAAAAAATACTTTTAATTGGAATTTGCTGTGTGTGCATGATCTTTTATATGATACCCTACTTGAATAAAACCCTACTTTTTAATTACATACCCCTTATGTTTCAGATGTTCTGTCATTGCATTAGAACAAGAACGTCACAAAGTTATCCAGGGCTATGCTGATGAAGAAAAACACAGGGCTGCCTTGTGGAAAGTTGAGAAACGCACAGTATGCGAGTCAAAAGTATGTCCTTGTGGACAAACTGTGTCGTTTAAAGGGACATATGACCATGCTGAGTTGTTGAAGAGCAAGTTGCCGGCCGCCAAGCTGAGGCTCGGAGGACTGTTGAAAGATGTCCAGGAGTCTTTTTGTCATTATCAGCATACTGCGTTTTTGGCATATTTTCAGGTGCGTTGATAGAATTATTTCACACAAATTTGTAACTCGATTCGATATTATAAAAATCAGTAGTTTAGCCAGGGAACCAAATGAGGCGGATTTTTTTTTGCATTTGTTTGGCCAAATGACTACAACTTTGTTTTGCAAAGAAAACGGGCCCTTTTAAGTAAATGAAGGAAATTCAATTTTGCCATAAAAAAAGTATTTACGAAGAAAAGGTAAAAGTTTGATGTAAATAATAAAATAAATTTTGTAGTTTAAAATATTTTTTTCACTATGTTTTAAACTACTCGAAATAATCGTAAGTGGCCATTTTCTATGCAAGAGGTTTATGGATTGTTTAAGAAGCTGGAGAGTAAGCTAAGGAAATATTGAGTAACTTAAAGTAAGATAGGCCATGCTAGGTTTACTTAATTCATTTTTACCTCACAAGATATCATCTATCATTCCAGATAGAAGAATTTATATCAGAGACACTTCA
>OZ014448.1:6124332-6161929 GCA_963966035.1 Acleris laterana | reverse complement strand
CGCGCGGCGCTGCGGGGCGAGGAGGGGGGTGCGGGGGCGGCGCGCGCGGGCGCTCGCCAAGTGGGCGGAGCCGCCGCGCCTCGCCATACTGCGCGTGCTCGGGGGGGCCGACCAGCCCACTGACAAGTGAGTGTACACGCTGACACCCAGATCCAGGAAGCAACGGTGGCATGCCAGAAAAAACATGCATGCATAACGCTTAAGAGAGCCTTTACACATTTTGCTGTCTTGGCACGTTGCTAGGGGCTCATTAAAAATGTCAGTCGCGTCTAAGTTAATCAGCAGACGAGATATCTGCCAGGGAGAACTTTCAAAGTCAAACTCGAACATACAACATTTATTGCAACACAAAAACCAATCAACATGTTGACAAAAAAAAAAAAACTATAAGGATAGAACATACATTATGTAACAAAAGGTAGCGAATAACCTACGTATTTATATTTTTTATATTGCCATCAATTTGACCTATGAAATGTAATCCGAAAATCCGAATTAACTCGTAACTTTCTTTGTGCTCCAAATATACTACACCTTAAAATCAAAATATTTATTTATTGTTTTAATACTATTGTTATTGAGTGGTATATTTCATCCTATATTTTTTGACATCCTCACTTATTTTACAGGCACCGCCTCCTCAGCCGCCTAGCTCTGTGCATCATCACGCCCGGCTCCGAGCCCCTGATAAAGGCCTACGAGTCCGCCTGCCCAGGGGTCCTGGGTTCCCATCCGGACGCGCATTCCTGGGCCCGAGCACCCAATATCAAACTCCTGCCCATGCTGGCTGTGAAACTGTTCCCGGCCGCTGAGAATTACTTTGCAGAAGAAATTAAAATGGCTGCTTGATAATTATGTTCTACGTTTACAATATAACTTTTATTGAAAAAAAGTTATAAGCTAAAAAGCGACTAGCGACAGTGGTGACTTAATAGTATATTGTGTATTAAGGGCGGTCGAGAATTACGATCGAGGCTCTAGTAAATAATTATGACTTATAGCTTTAATACACAAGTCAGCACAACTATTATTACGAAATACGTGACCTTTTTTTTAAGCGGATGAAATGTTTCGTTCAGAAACGTTAAGGGCAAATACTTACGTAGGTATACAGCCATGACGGAGTGTAAAAAAATAAAAATACGACGTTTTGATACAAAAAAACGATTAAAATCGACAAGATTAGTTGAGCATTTAAGTAACATCTAGCAAGATTGCAATAAAATTCCTGTTTGGATAACATTTCAAGTCAATTTTTCAATTGCGTGTAAACTCCTTGAACTTGCTCGACCTGTGTGATGCGCTATAAATACTACTCGCGTACGTACCTACGTCAGTTAAATACTGAACTACGTAAAACGACGGATGGTGCCCTCTGGGTTTAAATAACGTAATTACAAAATAAATAACCAAATAAATTAATATCAAGGCAAATATCATACCAATTGATCTACTATACTAGATCAATTTGGTGAAATGTACTATACCTATACAACAACCTACCTACAACCTATCAACCACCTACCTACCTACCTACCTACCTAGACAACGATATAAATACTTACAAGTATATAAAGAAATGAATACTTATTATTAGAGATGCGTCGAATAGTGGTTTTACCGAATAGCCGAATACCAAATACTATTCGGTTTAACCTTTACCGAACCGGATATTCGGCCGAATTATTCGGGAGGATTTCTTTGACTTATAAAATGTTACACAAGAAGTTTTGTCTTTTAGTTCTATGCCGTGTCGAGTAGCCAAGAAAATATAAATACTCGTAACGAATATATTCGGCACCAAAACCGGATAATTCGGCCGAATACAAATAAAAAGATGCCGAATACGCCGAATACCGAATACGAAACGCATATTAGGCGCATCTCTACTTATTATTAAATAAATCCAAGACTCAGAAACAAATACTCGCGTTCATCACACAAATATTTGCACATACTGGTAATTGAACCCGGGACCGCTAGATCCGTCGGCAGGGTCACTATTCACTAGGGCAACGCGTCGTCTAAATGCAGGGATAAATTTATTCCAATTATGTACCTACTTACCTTCTGAATAAAAATACTGTGTTCCAAAAACTCGTCAATTATGTAACTGGTAAAATATTAAAGCATTCGTAAATCCATATAAATTAATAGTACATTGTGTATTAAGGGTGGTAAAGAAAGAATTACAAACGAGAGTCTGTTTGAAGCCCGAAGCCGAAGGCTGAGGGCTTTAATGACTCGAGCTTTGTATTTCCTTTACCACCCGTGTAACATACAATGTTTTTCATCACAATTGCGAGGAAATGAAATAAAATCAGACAAAAGTTCATATTTTTAACCTATTAGCGGTAGACTACATCATTGTCTGTGACTTACCACAGATACCTAATGTCAAACGTGTTTGGAGTCCGATTCTAGTGACAGTCGAGATCAATAGTTTATTTGCGAGATTTTTAGGAAATTGTATGCAACTGACATTTCATCTCGAATGACACTTCATATCGAATAGCACAAGAATTGGGGTCCTGACGGTTTGTGATAGTTTGAGTCCACGTATAATATTAAAAAAAAATGCTATTACGCACTTTAGTAACGTAATGGTAAAAAAGGCCCGCGGGTATTATTTTGGATTTACGGACGATTTTTCTAGCATGTTAGGACACTATTTACGAGCAAGTGTGATGAAAATTATTTTTTACGCTTCTAACGTACGTAATAGCTTTTTTTTAAATATTACACGTGGACTCAAACTATCACAATACGTCAGGACCCCAATTCTTGTGCCATTCGATATGAAGTTTCATTCGAGATGAAATGTCAGTAGCATACAATTTCCTAAAAATCTCGCATATAAACTATTGATCTCGACTGTCACTAGAATCTGACTCCGAACCCGTTTGACATTAGCTGTGGTAAGTCACAGACAATAATGATGTAGTCTGCCGAGACTAGAGATGTGCCGTTCTCGAGAATTCTCGGGAACGACGCTCCTTTTGTATGGAGAATGTCGAGAATTCTCCGAAATTCTCGAGAATTCTCGAGAACGGCACATCACTAGCCGAGACATATCCTATAATCTGTGGTCTGCCGCTAATAAGTTAAAAATATGATCTTTTGTCTGATTTTATTTCATTTCCTCGCAATTGTGATGAAAAACATTGTATGTTACACGGGTGGTAAAATAAATACAAATCTCGAGTCATTAAAGCCCTCAGCCTTCGGCTTCGGGCTTCTAACAGACTCTCCTTTGTAATTCTTTCTTTACCACCCTTAATACACAATGTACTATTACAAGCTTCTTACTTACTTAAACCAGATCCCGTTAAGAGTATTGTGAGGCTGAAAAACTCCAGATAAAATGTGATGAGATTTCTGTCTTCTTAAACCTAGTTTATACGATTTTTAACATGCTGTAAAAAACTTTTGATAGGTACTATAAAAAGCTATTTCTTCACGTTTTCCTTTTTCTTGGAAATAAATAAATGGTGTACTGCCGTTTCGCCGAATTATGTTTCGTCAAATGATTCATTTCGTCAAATGTTTCATTTGGGCAAATGCTTTTTTTTCTAAAACTGTAAATATTTCAGGATTTATTTCAGGACCATCGTGTAGAAGCCTATAGGTTAGGTTAGGTTAGTTTTAAAAAAATCCTGAAATATTTACAGTTTTAGAAAAAAAAGCATTTGCCCAAATGAAACATTTGACGAAATGAATCATTTGACGAAACATAATTCGGCGAAACGGCGGAGAACCTAAATAAATGGAGTCGGAGGATGGCGACAGCATCTCCGTTATATTTAATGTAGACCCTCCGCGTTGGGAATCGCTAGTTTTGTTAAAAATAGCAACAAAAGCATGTTCCAAAAAAGAAAATGTTGACAGACACTTATGAAACTTGTAAACCATGACAATTTGTTACACAGCTCGACTACCAATAGGTTGGCAATCCCCATGTCCTGCGGAATGCGAGAGGGGAAGGCACTCAGTCTTTTTCGCGTCAGATAACCGTCGTCAGAGAGTGACACCACAATGACGTCACGCTTATTGATCATTCGCCCGCGTCCCCCCCTCATACCCCGCAGGCCATGGGAGGGCTCCGCTTATGGCAGTCGATCTTAAGTCTTTATTTGTATGTATTTTTGACACTGCTAGCTTCAACTGATTGTGTATGTTGATTATTCCATTAGACAATATCGCTGCCGAAAAGGTGCTCATAGATTTAAAAACTATAATCAATCTTATGTATGTCGTTTTAGCTCAAATTGCTTTGTATAACGAATATTACCTAGTCCCGTGTTGTTCATTATATTTGACTACACAGACCACTTACCCTATAGACTCCGCTTCGGAACAGTTTGTCTAGTATCTCATTAAGCCAAAATGGCGGGGCGCGGGGGGCGGAAAGTGCACCGTGATGGGCTAGCTCAAAGTCAACGAATAATCAAGTGTGCGCGTCGTGGTGCGCGCCAATAGAACCATGGCAACCAATTAGTGTTCTGTGAGCATAAGCATGGCTTACGGGGGCGCCTTTGTATGCGGAGTCTATAGGGTAAGTGGTCTGTGTTTGACTATAACTATCCATTATTTTGATACTGAATGTACCATTAGTATTTAAGAAAGTATTTGTTTAGTTAATTAAAACATATTTTATAATTGGATCTCGTTTTGAAATTGTTATTTTGTGACTGAAATTATATAAAAGCCTATGAATAATAAAATTTTATATGAGAAAACTATTTTTATTTAACTTTTATAACATACACTAGCTTCTACCCGCGAATTCGTCCGCGTAGATTTCGATTATCGCTATTCTCTCAGAAACTTTAAAATTTTCCGGCATTAAAGTAAGTAGCCTATGTGTTATAACTTATAAGCCCACATCTCCATTCTAAATTTCATCGAAATCCGTCCAGCCGTTGCAGAGTGAAGCTAAAGGAGTAACACACTAACACACAATCTTTCGCATTTGTAGGATATTTAATCAAGTTTAAACTTATTATAATTGTAAAATTTTAATTTAATATAATATAACGTAAAGTACACAAGTTAAAACAATTAAAAAAAATCGAATATCAACTTATAATTTGACCTTATGATACTATTGACCTTATTACAAAGGCTTTAAAGTTTAAATCACTAGTTATAAACCTAAACAAGTGGTTCAACATGGGAACTACCACATCTACACGCGAAAAAACAATGATAGAGATACTTTAGTGTTTTTACTTTACATGGATATAGTATTAGTGTTTTCAATCATCAAAATTAAAACAACTGCTTCAAGTAGGTTCATTCACAAACATTTTATTGAAACAATGAGGTAGGAAGGTTTTAAACTCCTGTAGGTAACTGCCTAAACTTAAAACCAGGGATTCACTAGCGGACAAAGTCACATGGGATATGGGGGACATGTCGAGCGAAGTCGCGATGTCGCCACTTCGCCAGATATATCAATTGAAGACGATATGCCATGTTGCGCCACTAAACCCCACGTCGCTGGCGACACTTGTTGTGGGACATGTTTCCTAATTACCTACTCCCTGGCTTTACATTTCCATACCATCAACCGTCTGGGGCGAAATAGACTAGCAATAAAAGAGCATTTCTAAAAAAGTTTGTACATTTCATTTACGACTCCGATTTGCGAAAAAAATTGCAGTTAGGTAGGGTAAATGATACTGAGCCTAAATAACATAGTCTCCCAAAATGTCCCAATTAATTTGTATGGAAACTTCCTTTTTTGTTACCAAAATTCTTCCGTTCGTGATAACAAAAAAGGAAGTTTCCATACAAATTAATTGGGACATTTTGGGAGACTATGTTATTTAGGCTCAGTATCATTTACCCTACCTAACTGCAAATTTTTTCGCAAATCGGAGTCGTAAATGAAATGTACAAACTTTTTTAGAAATGCTCAAAAATGCAGTTGATTACTATCCTACTTTACCTTTACTTCAAGAGCAAGGAGCAAAAAATCTACTTCAGAATTGGAGTACAGTAGTCAACTTTTGCAATTTTTATTTGCTAGTCTAAACCTCGCTTTTTAAACCCGTTTTAATACTGGTCCCGGAGAACTATTGTTAACAAAAACATTTGAGGAACAGTAGACATCTCTATTGACTCTTTTTTCAATCATGGTAAATACCGGCTTAATATACTGATTACATAGATGTAGTGAATGATCATTGTATATCATTTTGTTGGATTAGTTCGTATTCATCTTGCTTTCTCAATTAGCTTAGCGGTGGATACTAAAGCAGGCTGAAAAAAAAATGGGTGAATTGCAAAAACATTGTATAATAGTTAAGGGTTCAATTAAAAAATCGTTAACATTCCTTAACTTTTTCCTTTGTGTAACGAAGATTAGTCATATAATCATATGGATAACTTTCGTTACACAAAGGAAAAACAATGGAAGAAAGTTAAAGTTGTCTCAATTAAGTCCATACTATGTACATTTTTGTGCAATTCACCCAAATACGAACTATCCCGACTCAAAACGATGTTTACTCACTAGAACTGTAATAGGATATACGCTAAGACAGATTAGAGAAATTTCTGGCCCAACGGGTGAATACATTAAGTATAATATGGTGGGTCCGTTTTCAAATTCGTCATCCGTCACTGGCCCGTTGTCTTCTACTTGTGATGTCGCTAGTGTCGCCTTATCACATGAATCAAGCGCGAAACTAGCAGGGACCCTGAACTAGGGCGCTCCCGCGGGCGCGAGCCTCTTCCCGTGGTAGTGCGCGACGAGCCCCAGCACGGCGGAGGCCGTGGCCGCGGCGCTCGCTTGCTGCGCCGACAGCCGCCCGCCCCACAGCCAGCCCGCCGGCAGCCAGCTGACGGAGTGCACCACGTCCAGGAACAACTTGGTGACGGTCAGGGACACCTGGGTGAAGCGCGCCGCCGCGCATTTGCGGGGTTCGGCTGACTTGAGCTCTTTTGCGCAGGTGTGGAGGGCGCGAATTGACCTGAAAGGGCAAAATCAAAGTGGTATGTATTAAAATAAATAAGAAAAAACGACTCCATGGATTCTAGAACCACGATTTGCCACCAAAAGTCCTAACTCAAATAACTATTTAATTAATCCGCTACCTTTTTTTGTAGTGTTTGTGACAAAAGATGACATCTACCTACTACCTATTTCTACTTCGGGGAGTTTTGTCGTCTTTTGACCATCGTATAACTTTTATTATGCCCAGGCTAGAACCTACATTACCTCATCGAAAAGAAATATGGTCTTAGCACAATCATAGCAAATTTTCAACACCTAGCGAAATAACCATCACCAGACAAGCCAATAACCCAAGTTCCGACAAAGGTGACTTGCCATCGTCAGACTAATATGCTCTTATGATCTCGTAATCACATCCATTGTACCTAAAAATGTAATTTGTCTACACAATTTGAGTATAAATACTTCAGTTTCTTACCTGACCCACCCTACAGTAGCCATCAGCACCCATAAGGCTTTGTGCGCCGTACGCACACGAGAGTCTAGGTGTTGCGGCAAGGTCAGCAAGCCCGTGTCCAGCAGCCACACGAGCTTCTCTGCCTGGAGATAGCCCAGGGTGATCACGCCGCTCGAAGCGCCAAGGGCACCCCACAGTACGCCTTCCTGAGGAATTAAGAAGTTGATTTTGTTGCTTTCTACAATATCTATTACCCGTGGCACTAATTCTTTCAGATGATCAGCTCCTAGTTCCTCATAGCTGAAGTCTGACTAACAAAACTAAAGCTCTAACTTGAGCTCCGTCATAGGCTCGGCAACGTCATCGAACAAGATGTAAGAGACCATCAAGAGCTCTGACTAACACCAGTAGAGGATGCCGTCAAAAATAAAAAAACAGTGCGCATATTTCATGATCTTGCTGCCTTTTTCTTTTGGGCAGCAGTACTAGCATACCTGCTGGCCGAGCCCGTACTTGAGCGCGGCCCTGAGCGCGGCGGCGTCATCGAACAGCCGCAGCGATGCGCGCGCGCCCGCGAGTCGTGCGCTCGCGCCGAGCAGCGACTTGCTCTGCGCCGTCGCTCCCCATAGCTTGAGCACGTAACATGTCAGGGACACCACCTGGAAAAATGTTTAACTGTACAGGGTTGTGTGTATCTTACAAACAGAATTATAGTTTGGAAAACAGAATTTGGAAAAATGAGAGTGCTGTTCGGAGTGAAATTAGAAACATGATCCAATATTTACCTCAAAAAGCGTCGGTGCTCTAGAGGCTTACCCCCTTACTTATAAACGTGGAATAAGCTTGGAATAGTTTATGCCATACTTTGTCCTTAGATATCTGTATTTGTGACATTTGCATCCTGACAGAAAGTGACAAAGCATGGCATAAACAATTCCAAGCTTAGGTACTCCACGTTTATAAGTAACGGGGTTAGAGTGCGACTCGTACTCAAGCCCTAGCGGTATCCATGTCTAAAAATGTTTTTCTAACTTAAGCACCAACCTTACCCGATGCACTGACGGTAAAGGAAACAATATGGGGAAACTTGCACATTAGAAGAGCTAGATGTGTCAGTTGTGGGGTAATTGACAAAAGAGCCTAAGGGTGCGGCTCCACTGAGGCGGAGATGAGCGGAGCGGAGCGGAGCTGTGCCAATATTAACCAATAGAAGGCGCATGCGGTCACGTCGAGCGCGCCTTGCGCACGTAGTTTAGATTCTATTGGTTAATATTGGCACAGCTCCGTTCCGCTCATCTCCGCCTCAGTGGAGCCGCAGCCTAAAGAGGTCAAAATGAATTTGAAACGGTTCATATGTAAGTACAAACTCGTTTGACAATATGTAACTACAAGCAATTTATTTTCTATCATCATCGCATCGTACCGAAATATGTTATGTACTTATGTACTTGGTATATATTTTTATCAAAATCGCTTTAACATTTCATTTTTCATTTTAACTTCTAAAATGACCGAACACAAACTTCTACCCCATTTCATCCCCCTAGGAGTATATTTTCCAAAATCGCCAAAAGTAGTTTTTTTTTAATTTACAAGCAGTAGCCAAAATACCAATTTCTGCGTCTTCGTATTTAAAATTGGATAACTTTTACCCAGCAGCCCTCGTTTTACCCTTACATTTTTTAATTACGAAGAATCCCTTTTTAGGGTTCCGCACCCATAGAGTAAAAATGGGACCCTATTATTAAGACTCCACTATCAGTCCATCTGTCTGTCTGTCACTAGGCTGTATCTCATAAACCGTGATAGCT
Organism: Acleris laterana; assembly: GCA_963966035.1. Taxonomy (NCBI): domain Eukaryota; kingdom Metazoa; phylum Arthropoda; class Insecta; order Lepidoptera; family Tortricidae; genus Acleris; species Acleris laterana. The sequence goes on along the minus strand of OZ014448.1, from coordinate 6,152,697 downwards.
AGACAGTTGCAATTTTCACAAATGACGAATTTTTGTTGCCGCTATAACAATAAAAACTAAAAAATATATAAGTGGAGCTCCCATACAACAAACGTGATTTTTTTGCCGTTTTTTGTTTGAAATTAATAATGGCAACTGGAATAGTGTCTAATGTTGTAAAGATAATGGTACGGAACCCTTCGTGCGCGAGTCCGACTTGGCTGGTTTTTAAACGACGCGTACCTACAATAAAAAAAAACAACAACTCTTCCAATTTTAAAATTTCTGTCTTTAGCGGTTTGGGCTGAGCGATGAGTCAGCCAGTCAGTCAGTCAACCGGGACATTACTTAGCAGAATAATAGGTAGATACAAATGAATCAACAAAGCTTACCTTGTCCCTGTTCGCGTGATTTTGCAACAGGTCGCAGAGTTCATCCACCAACTCCATCGTACACGGTCTTATGGCGACGAATTACACAACTCGATAACAAACTTAACTATCACCTGAATTTTATCACCTTGATAAGATAAACAGATTGCTTGACCTTTCTCGCCGAATTACTACTGTTCCTTTCAGATTAGCATTATCGCTGATTGTGAAGTGTCATGATGTTTTTTTGCTATGTCACGAGCTAGCACGCTGCTTAAATCTGTTACTTTTAGAGTTCCGTACCTGAAGGCAGTCCAACCGGATCCTATTATTACGCCTCGGCTGTCCGCCGTCCGTCCGTCCGTCCGTCGAACGAAATCGTATTCAAATTGGAATATAATAGTACCTTCCTGTGCGTCGGTACGGAACCCTCGGTACGGGAGTCTGACTTGCAAATGACTGATTTTTTAACACCATGAAATAAATAAGCGGTAGAGGAAGAGCATCACGCTTGTCTTGTAGGGTGAATTGCAAAAATATTTTACATTGTTAAGGACTTAATTGAGACAACAGGGTTACAGGGTTTATGTTGGACTATACGAATAATTGTAACAACAAATGTAACACATAATTGCAATAAATGATATGACTATGACTATGACTATAACGTTAACTTTCTTCCACTGTATTTCCTTTGTGTAACGAAAGTTATCCATATGATTATATATGACAAATCTTCGTCACACAAAGGAAAAAGTTAAGGATTGTTAAGGATTTTCTAATTGAGCATTTAACTATGAACAATATTTTTGCAATTCATCCTGTAGAGAAAGCAAAACTATCGATTGTCAAATGTTATTAGTATCTCGACAACACTTACGAGTACCTAACGTTTGGGAAATCACTGACATGTCAGATATCTAATCAGAATCCTAGATAAAAGCTTTCGACGCTAACGTAAACGTTTTTCGAACGGTTAAAATGTTTGGAAACCGCGCATAAATCGGCCTATCTATTTGGGAGCTACAATGGCATAGGCCGACAAACGGATATATTTTTTTATCGGGGGTTATAAAACAAGATAAATAGGTACGGACTTAACGAAAACAACGATGTTACGATAATGTTGATTATGCATTACGTGTGGTAATAACTTTCAAATATTTTTGTTACCTCTAGATATATTGACAATCAAAATAAAATAAAAACACCTTTTTTTTCATATTTGATAAAGGGAAAGGATTGTCATTTTATTGCACCTAAGTACCTACTTTTTTATTTCTGTTTCACCGTAAGGTTTACTGGTAGCTAAGGCTTTTAGCATTAAGTTCGCTTTTTGTACACTACTTTAATTTTGTGCATAAAGTGCGTAAAGACGGACAGACCACCGATTTGATATCGATCTCACTGTGGAACCTTGTCATGGTAAGTCGACGTACCTACACCCGTAGTACTAGAGGCGATAATTGTACAATCACTAAGTGAAAAAAACTGTTGTTTTAGATGTTAATAATTGGATATTGTAGCTTAATTAGGTACATTACATTTATTGAATTTAAGCTGCTTCATTTATACCTCTAACTAAAGGGATAAGTTAGCCTTTATTTAATTATTTAAACATTGATTGCACAACACACAAAGTTGGTACAAATGGCGGACTTAATGCCTTAAGGCATCCTCTATCGGCCAACCAATAACTCAGACCTAAACAATTTGGTGGTTTAAGACTGCGCCGAGCGTATGCCAGATGTACAGTGGCGCCCTCATTACTATTATTGTGTTTTCTAATAACCTAATATTTGTGTCATGTTCTTTTAGTTCAACGAAGTGTGTACATACATATGATTGTTGCGTGAATGTACAAGAAATAAGACGCTATTTGTTTAGTTAAGATTTATTCCAATAGGTATTAAAGTATCAGGTACCATAATATAACAATTGCTTTTGTATTTCTTCGACTTTGTCAATATTAAAAATACTTAAATTACATATTTTTTACAGTGTAAGTAAGTATCGTGCCTGTACAGATTATAAAATAAATTACCTCATACATAATCATATAAAAACATTTAATTGATCATTTTTATCAAGAGTTTTATAACAGATAGATAGGCAAGATGGGCAATATCAAAGATTCCTAAAAATATTTACAATACAGATATTTTGCCTTATTATAAAAAAATACAAGAAATAGGTAAAAATAAATAATATCTCCGACTAAATTTACGTAAAGATTAAAGGAAACATTTTTTTAAATTGTGATTTAAGGAACAATAGCTCCAAACAAAAATAAATGTTGAAGAAATATAACATCATGTATGGGTGTAATTACTAATTATGTAACGTATGTATGAAGAAAGTTTGTGCTTACCTTTTCAAAGCCCTTTCAATATATCTGCACTGGACTTCACCCCTTTGATTGCCTGGGCTGGTCATGTCTGGCATATGCCAGGTAGCACTCAGATGCTACCAGAATAACGGAGAAAAGTAGGAAGATTAAGGAGATGGCAGGAAGAACTGGACCAGTTCTTTATATACTGCGTCACAGTGACGTTATGATTAAAGTCGTAAGAAGTGTCAAGTTCAAGTTCAATAATTTTTTAAATGGCTACTGTCCAGTGGCAAGGTTGGAAGTTACATGTGATCGGTGAAAATGCTTTTCCAGATGCTGATAGTGTCAAACAAACTGTTTGGGTTACATTGTTGTGATAGTACCTAAACCTTGAATCAACTATTCTTGTTCCCTTAACCTATAAAATTGACTGTTAAACGGACGCGCCCCAACCAACCACTTAATTTTATGTCGTGACTGTGTAAGTGTACCTAATTAGGTTTTCCTTGATCGAAAACGTTTTAAGTTAGTCTTTATAAATAATATACAACACCATTGTCCAAATGAAACAGTTTTATCACAACCCATAATCCTCATCGGAACTTAATAATATTTAACTTTATTAAAGGGAAAGGCAACTGCACAAGACTCGAGGTCGATTGCATTCACCTTACATTACACTTACATAGTGTATGAGTAAGGGTCAAATACTTTTTCGCCATCAGAATCAGAATAATTTGAATTCAAGTAGGTTTACATAATAAACTCCATCAACTCTCATACTGTTGCCTCCTACCACTCTGATGGTGAAAATGTTTTTCAATCCCTTAAGTCCCTACGTCCCGAGTTCAGGACGGAGAAATTACATTACTTTGATACATTGGTAAAAGTAGTTAAAGTAGTATTTTAACGACCGTCAAAGTTGTTTAGTATTAAATTTAATATTAAATATAATATACCAGCATTATTAGAATTTATTGGTTAGGTTTAAATATACACAAGCTCTTTAAAAAAGCTACAGTATGTACCTACATAAAAGTTAATGTAAAGTCAAGAAAACTGTTAGACCAGACTTTTTTCTTCATACGGCCTTAAGATTGTAAGAAAGTATTTACCTATACATATTAATATGCCACAACTATTTCAAGAGACGCTTCTTCACAAAATACATAGCTATCCCTATAACGGAGGACGTCGTCGCAATGGCGGCGACCTTAGTAGCCCCTATCCTCTCCCCCCAGAGCCATCCGGGGGGTAAACAGCTGACGGCGTGGGTGATGTCCAGGAGGAGTTTCCCGGCGGTCACGGCTTGGAGAGCGAGCCGGACGTCCAGGTTGCGGCGCGCTTCCATGGAGCCTTCCGAGGAGTGCTGGAGACAGTCGCGGCTCCACCACAGCTGGCGGATTGAGCGGATGGTTCTGGAAAATCAAAAGTTTAAGAACATATTTATTCCATTATTATTATTATTTTAAGTATTTATTTAATTTTCTGTAAATTAGGTTTTTTACAATAAATATTCAATTATAAAAGTAAAATAACAATACTAATATAAAAAATAAACATTATAAAAAACCTAACCTACGAATGCCGCCGGCAGCGGGGCAGGGCTCAAGCTACCGGTGGTTAGGGCTGCAGAGAGAGGAACCTCCTCACAATACGTGCCGTGTCGAGAAGTACTGCCTTCTGTATCTGGCCCTTGATCCAGCCATCTAGCGAGAGTCTCTTGAGGTGTTGGTCAAGACTCTTCGCTATAAGACCGTTTGCCGAAACAACTATTGGGACAATGATCGTCGAGTCAACATCCCACATGGCGGTCACCTCGTGAGCCAAGTCAAGGTACTTGCTGAGCTTGTCCTTCTCAGCCTTCACGAGGTTCTCATCATGCGGGATGGTGACGTCAACGAGCACTGCCCGGCGTTGAGATCGATCTATCAAAACGATATCAGGCTTATTGGCGACAATAGTCCTGTCCGTGATGACAGATCGATCCCAATAGAGCGTAGCACGACCATTTTCGAGAACTGGCGTCGGTGTGTACTTATAGTACGGCACTTCAGACTCAACAAGACCATATTGAAGAGCAAGTTGCTGATGGATGATCCTGGCCACAAGGGGTGTGTACTTATAGTACGGCACTTCAGACTCAACAAGACCATATTGAAGAGCAAGTTGCTGATGGATGATCCTGGCCACAAGGTTATGTCTGTGCAAGTACTCGCTGTTGGCCAAATGCGAACAACCGGAAATTATATGTCTGAGGGACTCGCCGGGGCAACGGCATGCTCGACAAATATCAACCGTGCCATCCCTCAGAATATATTTCCGGTAATTATTTGTCATTATGACCTCGTCAGCAATTGCACAGACAAAACCTTCGGTTTCCCCAAAGAGGTCACCAAACCGTAGCCAGTTCACGGACGCTAAAAAGTCTACTTCGGGCCTTGTCAAGGCCCGGTAGAAGCGTCCGTGCAGCTCCTTGCTCTTCCATATGTTCTTGCGGTCTTCAGTGCTCAACACCGCTGGTCTGCGCCAGTTCTCGTCATTATTATTATTATGTATGTCTTTACCAATCACGGAACTATGGGAGTCCCGGACCTTTGGAAGGCGTACATGGAGCCGAAGCCAACACGCAGAGGCCCTTTAGACAAGTTTAATTTAGTAAAGTAATGGGATACCAACCGGCGATTGTCCCTGAGTTCAAACTATAGAGGTATGCTCCCACGGACAACCACCGGTTAGTATAAGAGACTATTTAAGAAGGATGGGAACATTAATAATAAGTTCTATGAATGAACTGATATGGATTGGTGACCTAGGCTATTGATGAAACTACGGCGCCTGCCTGGCCAATGCTAATTACTTTGGTTGAAATGGCAGGCGGTGACTCGCCAACTCAATGGAATGGGCCTCCCGAAATAGCCGCATATATATAGCAGCAGGGAGGCAACAGTTCCAGAGGGGCTAAGGGTGGAGAGGTGCTTCTGGACTTTAAACGACCATAAGGTGCCCACTCGCCACTTATGCAACACATCCACCCTTCTAGCATATAGCTCTTGCGACTCCACTCTGACCGGCCAATAAAGGCAAGCCAGAGGTGAGGGTCTGTTCCTCGTCATTGTACACCGCAGCCGGCCAGTGAAGGCAAGCGTGAGGTGAGGAACAGGACCTATACCCTCGGGAGCAATCAGGTACGTGGTGTCGCCACTCACCAACAGCTCGCCACTAGCTGCCCTGCGTTATTATTATTATTATTTTTTTTTTTATTTATTTATTTATTTGTTAGGCGATGGGCTTGCAACCTGTCACTAATACACTGGTAAACATCTTAGCCTAAAAGTGCAAAATGTGGTTACAGAATTATTAACAAGTTTTTAGAGTTGTTCGTAATTCTGTAGCTCTGCCTACCCCACTCTGGGAATAAAAGCGTGAGTTTATGTATGTATGTGTATGTATTTATTCCAAAATGTACCTATCAGATATGAGATAATAATTGCGTAATATGTGACGTAACGCTGTTGTTTACAAGTAATTAAATAAATGGCATTACATCACCATTTAATTTCATTGTCTAGATTTTGTAACAACATTTGACTAATGAACTATAGAAACACTTAATCATAATTACCAATATGAATAATACTAATCAAAGGAATTCACTGGCGCTGTGCTTCATAACTTTTTCGTTGCTGTGTTTATCGATGTAACGATGTATTAAACGTTATAATTGTATTAAAGTAACACTACCTTACGTCAGTCTCCTACTACCTGTCTTAAAAAAAACAAGTTAACTGCGACGTGCTACTCTTACTTTCGACCTAAAAATAGACAAACTAACAATGCTTATCCTTTTGCATAGATACATTACTACCCATACGAGTCCCTATCAATATACTGTACAGACCTACTGTAGGTATAGTGGGCTAAATAATTACTTACCTATGTTTAGATTTTGATTATAATTTCAATTTTGCTAAAACTTCCTATTAAAGCAAAATGTTGTAAAAGTCGACATTTCAAATTAACACTCGCATCTTATCTATCTAATTGTTTTATGATGTGCAAAAGAAAATAAAACCAAGCACGGCACGCCACTTATTTCGCTGGCTGCATACTGATAGTTGAAAAACTCACTGCAACAGCGATATGTAAAGGCTGGCAGCCCACAGCGCCGTGCTGACGATGTCCAACGTCTCAGCCGTCTTCGGAGCCAGCTTCAGCACGCCCACCTCATGCAGCCAGCTGGCTTTCTCGACCGGGAGGAACACCTGGTCCACTATGTTGGCAAGGACGCCGAGTATCGCTGCCATTTTTGTAGACTCCTGAAAGATTTAATTTAAGTTTCTATGGTAAGGTGGGATACCGAAAGACAAAAATAAGATTGGAAAAAAAATAGAAGGGCAATGCCAATATAAAGAGTTTTAAAAGAGAGTTTTAGTTTTTAAAGAGTTTTTTTATTAACAGTACTGTTGACTGGAAGGTCAAACTTTTTATGTAAATTTCAATATAATAGTTTTGACGGAGATTCAATCTGTATGGTTTTCATAAATCAAAAATATGAAGAACAAAAAGATTTGGCTAGTTTTTATATTTTCGTGTCTTTGGGTCAGTGTAACAGAATGAATGTATCCTCCTAGGACTTTTTTTAAAGATAATACTGGAATAAAGCTCCTTTGCCAAGGAGCTAAATAGGATTTTTAGGTTGGAAAATGTACTCTATTATATTCTAAATAGGTTCATATTTTACTGGCAAGTTTCGTAGTATGCTTGGCCGGCACTTGTGTAAACAATCCTATTAAGACTGCGCCGAGCGTACGCCAGATGTACAGTGGCGCCCTCATTACTTTTATTGTGTTCTAATAAACTAAAGTATTTTCTTGAAATTGGTTGGTAGGTTTTTGTACTACAAATAAAAACACAACTTACAGGGTATATCACATAGTTTAATAACAATTCACCTTCAAGTTATCAACTTAACGGAAAAAAAGGGGCCACCTTTTCCCGTTAGGCTGACTACTCTTAGGGTAATTCTTATTAAAGTTTGTTATGTACCCCAAAAATTGTGTTTTGCGCTACAAAAACGTATCGTCTGATTGCAAGGAAAGTCTTTAGTTAATTAGAAAACACAATAATAGTAATGAGGGCGCCACTGGACGGTCGACGTTTGCTCGGTGCAGTCTTAACTACATAAAATATAGAGTGTAGAGCATAATACACTTACATGCCTTCCTAGCCCATAGCTATACGTGTGCCGGATCATAGGAATGTCATCAAAAAGCCTCAGCATCAGCCGAGCACTGGAAAGCCGGGAGCCGGCTGTTTGCCACGGCTTCTCGCCTTTGATACATCCATATAGTTTCAGTGTGTAGCAAGCTAAGCGGACCACCTGAAAACGTCAGTAACAAGTTCCTTACCTAAGTGTCCACAAGTTAATAAAATTATGGATTAATCTAAAACATAAATGTGTGTTTTCTTTAGGCTTTTTTACTTTTTACATTAAAAAGTTGGCTAGGTTTTTTTATTTAAGTAAATTGATGATCTCACAAGTCAAATATGAATACCATAGGTCCAATTAAGAAATGTAAGATTCAAACAAAACTAATTCAAACACTATTGAAAACTTTTGATATCAGTTTGCTATCTTGGTAATCAATCATATATTTATCTTTTTACAATAAAATACTGGAAGAATCATAGCAAGTGGAAAGAAGTGGTCTCTGCCTACCCCTCTGGGAAACAGGCATGATTTAATGTATGTATGTCTATACTACTACAAAAATCTTAAAATACAACAAATTATTCAAATATCACTAATTTTGTTTTTAGGCTTAATTGGTTTACAGCCAATTTAAATTATTAGTTGACTTAATGATGACATTAAAATTAATTATTTTTTGGTGTGTGATTAACTCATTCAGTAAAATATATTGGGTTCTCCTATTTTGTATATTGATTACCTGTGTCAGGAGAACCCGCTCCTCCTAGCACACAGTTTTTCATTTGTGTACATAATTTTGGAATAAACTTTAAGCTGTCATTTTGTTATCGACAAAAAATGCTTAAATTTCTTTATCAAAATAAATATGGAATCAATATTTGTATGAAAATAAAACAATTATTAAATAATTTGTTAACATATCCATACAGGAACATTTAAAAACATATCATAGTGTCAAAATAGTTTTTCGTACTAAGCGACATTTCACGATATATTTAAACAGGTTATTGACTGGTATAACTTGTAATATAAGTAAATATCAAGGCCATATTATCTTCCGCGTTCCTTACCTTATCTCTCCCATTGTAACTATCGAGTAGTTCACAAATATCCTCCACCACCGAAGACATTTTGGTATATGATTTTCTAAGTCCTTATGAAGCAAAACTAACTCCTGGGGACACGTATCTCTACAACTCTAGAGCCGACCGCCGCCGCACCCGATAGTGCTGAATTATCGCGATAACTGAATTCATTTCTCCATTCTCCGCTTTGCTTGCAGACCTTGCTTTCGAAAGGTTATTTCACAGCTGACTTTGACGTATTTTTGACAACATGACAAGTATGACGTTCAATCTGATACTAGATGCGATTCTAGTAGGTATCCGTTTTGAAAAGAGCCGGTATTGCATTTACTTAAGGTTTATTTTTGTCTAAGAGTACTGAGTTTTATGCAGTTTTTGGTAAGAATTGATAAAATTAATTTGCTTCAGGCCCGACCAATGAACCTACAGCTGACTATTATAGCTATTGTACACAATATTATAATTTATTTGAAACTCCAAAATTTGCAATACAGCGGGGCATTCACAGATGATTGACAGATAAATTTCAAGGCAAAACAAAATTAATTCAATACGTGCGTCCAAAATATGGACTGATTAAGTTAGGTGTCGTTCTAATAGAACGCGAATGTGCGATCATGGTAAGTTCACCCGTATTTCATTCGTACGAACGGGCGATCAAACATATTGACGTCGAATGATCGATAAGCACGTCATATCGTCGGGGAGCTCACGTCGTATATTCGCGTGGTGATCACGTATTCGCGTTCTATTCATCACTTACGATGAAGACGATGTCTTACATTTATTTTTCTACGATTAATCTCGATACCAAATCCTGAATGGACTGATCGTGAATGTGTTGCTTTATAATCTATAAGTTTGATTTGACGTTTAAAGCCGAATTTCACATTTTATATATTTTGTAAACACTGGCATAATTGCAATTTATTATCACGTGTACAATGCAGATACTGTAACGGTTCGCAAAAATGAAGAGCTTTATGCTAACAGATATACCGGAATTCTCCAAAAAAGAACGTATAGTCGTTGTTGGTATTATAGGGAAGTCCCCATTCCGGTACCCCAACAAGACCACACCACTTGTACCGTCGGTGGTCAGCGACGACGTAAGTTCTTTTATTTGTTGCAAGTTTACGCAACTATTCAAAACCGAATAAGTTGAGCTTGTTGTGTAAATCACACATAACCTAGTTTTACTCAACTGCTCATGAAGAAAAAATTCCTTTCTTATTATATACTCTCTCGTCCTCCCTAATACCATACTATCAAAATGCTATCACAGCATAGTCTAACATTTTGTAGCAGCCAGATCGTAAAAAACTTTTAAAAACAAAATTAAATGTTACGTTTGTCAATTAACAGAATGGAATTGAATGCCACTGGGATGAACGTCGAGCCATACTATTCCTCCACGTCATCTCGTACCTTGACACGAAACAACTCGCCACCCTTGCAGCCAACTTAGACGAGAACTCAAACACAACTGAAAAAGACGCAGATGCTTCACATTGGTTGGTAGCAGCAGGGGAGCTGGCCGCCGAGTCATGTAAAGCAATGGCTCTTATTTTCCATCTGTGTCATGTTGTGGTGCTATCTTCGCCTACTCCAGTATTTGATCTTGGATACTTGCAGCTTTTTAAAGCTATCGATGCTTACAGGTAATGCCTAAACCTTTATTTTCTTAATGTTAAGAGAATTTGGCTATTCTGTAATGGCCTTTTTGTGCAATGTAAGAATTTTGTATTACAATCTAAAGAATAAGGTAATTCATTCTTTTGTAAGTGTTTTTCCTTTTATTCTCTTGAACATAAAATACCCAGCTGTTGCTCTTCTATTTCGTGATTGTTTAATATCTGGGTATTTCTCCACTAATTGGAAAATCGCTGTCCGTTGTTTTTTTTGGTATAATGTCTTTAGATAAATGTCAAATAAAAAGGTCTTTGTGTCAAATAATAGCCATATTTTTAAGCGTGTCTAGTATTATACCAAAAATAAGGCGGACTATTAAGTTAAACATTTTTGAACATGTCATAAAACAGTACCCTGGCATGTCCCAAACCCAGAATTTGATAAGTATGACATAATATTAGTAACTAGCGACCCGCCCTCGCTTCGCTTCGGTTTATGTGAGTTTCCGGTAACACCCGTACATAAAACAAAGTTTATTACACATGAAAACCTTCCTCATAAATCACTCTATCTATTAAAAAAAACCGCGTCAAAATCCGTTGCGTAGTTTTAAAGATCTAAGCATACATAGGGACAGACAGCGGGAAGCGACTTTGTTTTATAATATGTAGTGATGTGTTACAATGTTACAAGGTTTCTGTATTGAACTTAAGAAGGTGAATACACAATCTATTACAATAAAGTAATATCTCAATGAATATGTAAATCATTTTATTACAACTATTAGTCAAATTTTGTCCCAAGACTACAAAAGCAGTCCCCTGTCGCCTGATTGTGATTAAAATAAAAATAATGCATGAGATTGACTTTAGTAAATGCATTGGTTTTGGTATGCACAACACTGGAATTGTGATACAAAACAATTTTTACTGTTTAATTCATTATTATTTGAAGAGAAAGTTGGCAGGGGACTGTTCAAATTTTCCAATTAGTGGAGAAATGCCCATCTCCATAAGAGTGTTGTGACTATTCTACTTCCCATTATTATGTGTAAATCTTGATGTTTTAACCCTTTATAGGGCAAAACTAAAAATAAACCTGAATTCTAGCCTCATTAGATTCCTCCTATTCACACAAAATCCTTTCAATAAAAAATACAAAAAGTATTAGTTGTAAGTGGTCATTTTTAGTGCCAGGTTTTAAAATTGCCCTTTAAAGGGTTAAACTTCAGGCTAAGCTAAGCTAGCTATATACAATTATTGTGAATAAGACAAACTGAAACAGAACATTGAACCTTATTTTGAATATGAATGCTCTAGCTAAATTCTTTTCATTGTATTGTGTAACTTCTATGAGCTTAGATCAACTTTATTGTGGTTTTTAAATTTTCTCGTGGTGCAGCCTGTAAAAGTGGTCAACCTGGAAAATCTATTCCAAGTACAAAGTTTGGTTTTTCAATTGCTTCATTTGTACAAAAACTCGAAACTCAAAAGCTAGAAATGCTTTATTTTTCTGAAGCATTTTATAAATAAAAAAACCCCTATGGATTAGGTTAGGTTTGTTTGGTTTATATTGATCCTTAAAAGCAAAATGATTAAGAAAAAAAACATTCTTAATCCATAAAAATATGAAACAGTTCAGAACAAAAATTCTAACATGTGCTGTGACAGGTAACCAGTTATCGATAATTGCAATTAAATATGACATTCAATCGTAGTCTCCATAAATTCTCCTTAAAAGAAACCTTTACAATAGAACGGAGCTGACTCCACAAACAACAGCAGCCCTCAACGCCCTGGGCGGCGCGTGGGAGTCCCACGGCCGCACGTGCTGCCCCCGCCTCCTTTTCCACTTTCGCCGAGCTCCTCGCGCGCTGCGCCGCTCCCCCGCCGCCCTGAAGCGACTCGAGCACGCTGTGGAGGACCAGCTGTATTTCATACTGAGAAAGGCTAGAATTATCACCAATGTGTGGTAAGTGTGACTTATTTATACTTCGATTCAGGATGTAGCCTCAGGTAAATTGTACTTGGCGCGCTGGAGCCGCCTTTTTTTTTTAATTGCTTTATACAGTCGCGTTTATAGCATCAGGCGCGCCCCACGGAAGACTATCTTAACAGGAAGTCTCTATCGGTATGGGATTTTATACATACATACAAACATTAAATCACGTGCTTTACTAATTAATATGCCCCTTTCCAGCAGAGCCTCAGGCGGGGCTTATATTTGTATTCAAACAATCGATTTTGCATTGCTATTTTTTGTTCGTCTCTAGCTTGGTCAGAAAAGGATATTAAGCAAATCACAAATTAAACCATTTAGAAACAAAATAGTTTTGATTTATAAGTATATTTTTTCATTGTATTCCAGTGCAAAATCCCTATTCGCAATACCGAAGAACGAGGAATTCGTGTACATAAGTGCGGACGAGTCGCACTGCGCGCGCGATGTGAGCGCCCTCGTGCGGGGACTGGTGCAGCGCTGTGCGGGCACCGAGCCCCCCCTGCCCTGGGCCCCCGACCGCCCCCCACCCTTCACCCAGTTCCTCCAGGGACACGTGGACCTGGCCTTCGCCGAGGGGTTCGATGACAACGTCGGGAAGTATGCGATGAGTACGTCGTTCTTTGAGGTTAGTTGGTTTAATTAACGTCTCATGTTTCCAAAAAATATGACTCTGAAGCACAGACCACTTACCCTATAGACTCCGCTTCGGAACAGTTTGTCTAGTATCTCATTAAGCCAAAATGGCGGGGCGCGGGGGGCGGAAAGTGCACCGTGATTGGCTAGTTCAAAGTCAACGAATAATCAAGTGTGCGCGTCGTGGTGCGCGCCAATAGAACCATGGCAACCAATTAGTGTTCTGTGAGCATAAGCATGGCTTACGGGGGCGCCTTTGTATGCGGAGTCTATAGGGTAAGTGGTCTGTGCTCTGAAGTAACTTTAGCAATTATTTTTGTTAGCTCCCTACGGCGGTGTCATGGCGCGCGGCGGCGCAGGCGCTGCTGCCGCTCTACACGGCGCACAGCCAATCAGAGGAGAGCGGCGGCGCGCTCTACGACGCACTCGCCACGGACGTGCGCTTCTCGCAGGCGCGCTGCGCTAAGGTAAGGTCATACAGTACAGCGCTGCCCTCAATAGAAAAAGGGCGTCTCATAGAATCGCGTATTTATTTTATTAGTGGCCTTATTTCTTAACACTAGGGAGGGTTAAAATTTGGTTAGACTATCAAATTGCGCATACGTCTTTTTTATTTAGAGCGTTGATTAAAACTTTTAAATAACGTTCGGTCATTATAAACTTGTTGATATTATAAACGCGATGTTTTTATGTTTCAATCAAGCCAGAACGGCTGAGCGATCTGGTTTTGCCCGGAAACGTGCAGTTCCCGAGGGAATAGGGATAAACGACTTTTACGCGGGAAATATCTAATACTCAACACTAATTTCATATTGATTGTGGATTTCTTTAACGAACAGAACTATTGACGAAATTTGGTCAAGTGATTTTGGGATTAATGATATGAATCGATTAAAGGTGTTCGCGATTATCGATTATATCTGCCATCCTAAAGTCCATTCCAATAGACTTGTCTCATTTAGTAAACACTTTTATAACCTCAAAACGCTCCCTTTCCGACTAAAATAACTAATATTGTCACAAAAAAAATCATCCATGATGTAAAATCAGGAAAGTTATGTGCAAAATGTATTCTCTAGTTGCTTTATTTAGCAGAAAACGGCCGATTTAGGAAAAAAATGTGCATTTTGAGGTTATAAAATTGTTTACTAAATAAGACAAGTCCATTGAAATTGACCATACATACATTTTGGTTTATGGTACAAAATCGTCACGAGTGTCTATTGTATTACAGGTGCTGCCGATAGCGCAGGCGTCATATGCCGAAGGCCTTCCGGCGCATTATTCCAGCCAGCATCATGCTCACAAGGTGAATATAGTAACGTTTAAAAACCAGAATGCAATTGTTTTGATGTTTTCTCTTATAGTCTGTGCCAATTGAAATTGGCAAAGATGTAAACACAACCAAACGTATCAATTTCCCATTATTACTCGATAATCACGTGCTTGAAGTCTTAGCAATGACTTATACACTGAATCTTTACTTTTAAATTAAGTTTAAGATTGAATAACTATTATACGATGTTTTAAATGAAACAACGCTTGGTTAATATTTGAGGTTATGTGTCAAACATTACTAATTGGTTTACATCTTTGGCAATTTCAATTGACACAGACTATAACTATTTATGTTAAAAGCGAAAAATATAAATTAGAGGACGCCCACGACTTCAAACGCGTAGAAGTAGTGTCACGCTCCCCTGCATGATTCGATAAAAAAAAACATCTTTAGCGCTCCCCTAGGATACCTATTCAATATTACCTCCACAAGTCCGTAGATCCAGCGGTGTAAGCTGGGCCTCGTCTGTCAGTCAGTCACTAAATAATTGATACAAGATGGTACACCTACGGTAAACGATTGAAAAATAATGTAACAATACCTGGCACAGCTCATTCTGAACTCATACGCTCGTGTGTAGGTGAGCGTGGCATTAGGAGTGCTGCACACGATGGCTCGCGGGCCGGTGGCGGGCGCGGCGCGCACGCGGCTGCGGGCCGCCTGCCAGGCGCTGTGGCGCGCGCGCAGCCTTTGCGAGGAGCCCTCGCTCACCAACCACCCCTGCATACACCCCGACCAGTAAGTCCACTGAACCTAAAAAAAATATGTCACTTCTCATTGTTTTTTTAGCTGTAATTTAAGATTTATAAATGTCACGTCCTATTTTTGTTGTAAGATTAGAATCGATTTTGAGGTTTCATAATTTTACATTTTGGTATAATTTGGAGATGGGGAGTCCGGTTCATTTATATGTGAAACAAACTTGCACACTACCTATTTTTATATTAGCGTATAAATCGTCCGCGTATAACTCCTTGAACGTTATTTTCAGAGGAATGCTAAAATTTCCAATCATAAAAGGAATCTGTTCAGGAGATTAGGCAAATATCGACGACCGTAATCTAAATTGACGTAAGGGACAAATGGCTACTTTTCAGGAGAGCCAAAAAACTGTTTTTTTTTTCTTTTTAAATTCATATTTTTTTTGTTTCTTTTCGTGTCATGTAACTAATAATAGCCAATTACTTATTTTTTTTAACTCTTTAACTACAAATAGATCAATTTATCATTTAACGCTTAGTTACTGAGATAGCATGTCCCTTACGTCAAAAAAAATAATTCACAATGTCCAATACACCCTTCTTCAACAGTTGACTTTAGAGTGAATTTGATGTATCTACAAATAAATTGAAAGAAACGAAATTAAAGTGGTCGTAACTCCATTGAAACTAATCAATGACAGGGCGTAAAAGGTACATGGGAAACTATCTTAGGTGAAATAATAAACCAAAACATAAAATGTACATGTGTTATTTATTAGAAAAATTAAGAGATCAATCATGTAAGTTTAGACATAATTTGCCAGAGCTCGGAATCGCAATTATACGAGGTTTTTAATTAAAGTAAAGTGTTCTGAAGAAGTAAAAGAGGTAAGACAATTCTAATGAAAGTTATTCGTTGCTCTCGTGTTATTGTAAACGGGTGCTTTTATAATTATATTGCAACGATACATCACTATATACGCCATTATGAGCTCTCTTTAATACGTCGATAGCTAGTAACAAGTAATAAAATAAAAGAAAATACACTATTCGGAGTAAAAACGATTAGAAATATAAAAACAATTAAAAACGATTAGAAATGTAAAAACATAAACAATTTTAATTCGACAGTATCAATTAGAACCTAATAAAAGTAGTACAATTAGGCCAAATGCTATCTTAATAGGGTCGTAAATACCTACTGGTGTTTAGATACCAGCGTTGTATAAACGTATAATTAAGTATAATTCTTAAAATAAACTTAATAAAGGACCAAACTATTGTTTAAAGTATAGATTAGTACTTTAAACAATAGTTTGGTCCTCTATTAAGTTTATTTTAACAAAATAGCACACAAGTAACTTAGCTGGTATTTTCCTAGGAAGTTATGACGCAATACCAAGAATGAACAGGTATTTAATGTATTTAGAAACGTGACAAAGTATTTTGGTTAGCATATCATTTCTAAAGACTTGCAAAATAATATACCTACATAAGAAGACACAAACACGGTAATTGCATGTAGCCGAAAATTTGATATTTTATTAAATAAAATTCTTACTGCAATAACTTTTCTCGATCCCGCAGTAATTTATTGCGTCGAGCTGAGAGTGATTCAATACTGTTCCTATTCATCGTTATCAAATATCGGTTGCCTTCCTTATTATTAAGTACTTAAACGTGCGTGAAGACGAGTGCTCGTGCAAAACAGAACTGAGCAAGCAGCGGCAGCACTCAATCCAGTGTAGCCAGGTGTAATTTGAAAAACGAATAGTTTTTTTATCAGTCGAACATACCTTTGAATAAACGATTAAAAATCTGTTTTTTTTCTTGTTCGTATGTATGTATGTAAACGCTTTATTGTAAAACTAACAATTGAATTATGTATAGAGTATTCCCATTAAAATAATTTTATATTATTTCTATTGAAAAATTATAGTTATCACGTGTCGTGTTTATTGTAAATACTTTATACTCTGTTTGCACAAACAAATACCTTTGGAATATTATTTTAAATGCATTTATAGCCATATTTTCAATCGAAGTCCTAGGCTCAAAAATCAATAGATGTCAAGAAAATTCAGTAGATTTCCTAAAAATCTGATGAAGCGGCAACATTGTCAACCACAACCAGGAGCGACATGCTCTTTCTGCAATGTTTTTGGTTGCGTACACGAGGTGATAGTGAGATCTCTTTTACCCTCAAGCAACTTTAAGTGCGTTAGACTAATTTAGCTATATTAACGAACACTGCGTATGCCATCTAACGAAAGAGATAACGCTAACATTTTTGGTAATAGTTAAATTTTTGCAGCTATGTTTTAATGTAAGGGACGGTAGTTTTGTGATTGTACTTGTAAAAAATGTCGTATATACTCTTAGCAAACATTTGAAACAATTACAAATTACCGTAAGGGTCACTGTTGCCTTACATTTGTGAAAGCAAAACTGCGTATCGTACAATTGCTTACAGAATAGTCTTTTACGACGACGCAGATAAATTTAGAAAATTATAGTTACATCTAATTGTGATAGAGTCAATTTTGTTTTTGTAGATAATTTTGAAAACGTTAAATGATGTATCGTACCTTTACTTATTTAATGGCTCCTTACAGCGTTAGGTAAATTGCGAAGATGAATGTTACACCAAGAATTAAATGAACTTTTTTTCATTGCTATCGATACGTCGTATTTTTTTGAAATACGGAGTCAAAGTAACATTTTTTTAAGGCTGTAAGGGGCATGTTTTTTTAGGCTATTGAGATGTCACCTATACCAATCGATAGAGAAAAAAAAACTGAATAGAACTGCATTCATAACTCATTTTCGCCATTTTGTCCCTTACGTCAATTTAGATTACGGTCGTCGATATGTAGTACTCTAATATTTGCATTTTTTTCCGAATCCGTTCTGTCAGTTCAGTTTATGACTTTGAAAGACAAACATCCAAACATCTTCAAAAAAATTCACATTTACGATACGAAAAAACTGCTCAAATCTCTATCGACTTTTGAATAATTCTTGATAATTCGTAGTGACAACACAAAGGAGCATTCCTCGGGCGTGCGTTACATCAGCGCGTGCAACTGCGGGCGCAGCAAGTGTCCGCGCGACGACCCGTACACGGTGCGCGGGGCCAACTGCACCTTCTACACCGCCGCGGCCGCCGAGTGCGGCGTCTGCCCCACGCTGCACTCCGTGGCCTTCCCGGTCTTCGCGCCGTCCACTCCTTCCTACAGGTACACTTGTAGTTACTGACTCAGTGTTCAGTTATATCAGCAAGTGTCCCCGCCGCGAGGACCTGTACACAGTGCGCGGGACTAACTGCACTTTCTACGCCGCTTCTACGCGGTTTTTTTTATTTGCCATCCTCGTTCACGTCAAAATATACTTTATAGACTGCTGGCTGGTCTGTTTTGTCTAAAACGGTGTCTATAAGTTTATTACGTAACCAAACATTCCATCTCCAGGGCAGCTTCCGTGAAGGGCGGGTCTCAAGAGGCGGAGCCCGAAGCCCGGGCGTCTGACGGCAACTCCGGCTGCTCGGCGTGGTCGGCGCCCGACGCGCTGTCCCCGGGCTCCGCCCACGGCTCCGAGGAGGACGAGGTCGGCCCGCAGTACCTCGTGCCCGTGAGGGGCTCTAATGCTGGTGCGTATTCTGTGGCTAATAGCCTTCAACTTAACAAGAGGTGGTAGTAGCCCAGGTTTAGGCGGTGAACTAGGCCCAAATTCGGTTTAACATTTTCTAGGGGTTAGAACCAAAACACTTTATTTCAACGAGTGCTATTTCAGTAATGTTAAAAAAGTAAGATCCTTAATTCCTTTTATCCTTTACCCCACATTTGAAACGCCTTTTTCGCAAGAACAGGTAATGGAACACTTCATGCACACCTTAGAACGGGTTTTACCCTGGTACACTTTAATTGTTATGAATCAGTACTGGGTAAGTATGGTGATGAGCGAGTGAACGAGAATGGCAAATGCCTTCTCAATGTATGTTTGGCTAAGAATCTCTGCGTGACCAACACTTGGTTTGATCACAAAGAGATTCATCAGTATACGTGGAGACGTCAGAATGAGAAGTCGATGATAGACTTGATGATTGTAGATGAGCGGTTGCGTAGCAAAGTTGTAGATACCAGAGCATTTCGAGGGGTTAGCGTAGGTTCAGATCACTACTTAGTGGTAACACGAGTAAGGGGTCTGTTCACACGTTGGCGCCATCGTGTTCCCGTACCGACCACTGCGTTAGAGAGGATAAAAGTAGAGAAACTGGATGATGAAGTTATAAAAGATGAGTACGTAAGAAAGCTGAAAGATTGTTTTGAATATGTTAATAAGATGGATGATAGTGAAGTTGAGAATGATGTAAATAATGTATGGGAGATTATGAAGAATGGCATGGTCACATCGGCCACCGAAGTATGCGGTGTAGTAAAAAGAAGGAAAAACAAGAATGAACGTCCGGAATGGTGGGATAGAGAGGTAGATGATGTAGTGAAAGAGAAGAAAAAGTGTTGGTTGGATTTTGTAGCTGTAGAGCCAGGACAAGATCTAAGCAACAGAAAGAAAAAAGAGTATAATAGATCAAAGAAAAGAGTGAAAGAAGTTGTAGCTAGAAAGAAAGATTTACTGAATGAAAAGTATGATAGGAGTTTCTCTGACAACTTCCGGTCGAATATTAAACTCTTTTGGAGCTTGATTAAATCGGCTCGGGGGAAGTCAGAGAAAACTAAATTAAGCGCGGTGAGAGATGAGTCTGGAGATTTAATATGTGAGGAAGAAAGAATGCTTGATAGATGGAAAACTTATTTTGAAAGCTTGTTTGAATGCGAAGATGTTTGTCTTGAGCCAGAAAGCACGAGTAAAGATGCAAGTAGCGATGATGAAAGTGTGATTAGTATGAATGAAATTATGAAAGCTTTAAAAAGTATGAAAGCGAGAAAGGCACCAGGTTGTGATAGAGTGTCGATAGAAATGCTGAGGAGAGGGGATGGCGTGGTGGGTAGTCTGTTGTACCGTCTTTTCAATGCATGTTGGAGTAGCGGCCGAGTCCCGGAAGATTGGGTCAAAGCCGTTATCGTCCCTCTGTATAAAGGAAAGGGGTCACAGCAAGACTGCAAAAACTACCGCGGTATCAGCCTCCTTAGTGTTGTCGGCAAAGTATATGCGAAGATTTTAATTGAAAGGGTACTGAATGTTACGAATGACAAAATCTGGGATGTACAAGCGGGATTTCGAAAGGGAATGGGATGTACGGATCAGGTCTTTTCACTACGGTCCATCACAGAAAAGTTCTTGGCTGTCAACCAAAAAGTTTTCTGTGCTTTTGTGGACCTGGAAAAGGCCTATGATAGGGTAGATAGAAAGGAGTTGTGGACGGTGCTGTCTATGTATGGAGTGAGCAGCAACCTGGTGCAGGCTTTGAGGTCCCTTTATGAGGGCTCCAGAGCCTGCGTCAGGATCAATGGGGCATACTCGGCCTGGTTTAATATCTCTAAAGGTGTTAGACAGGGCTGTGTTGCCTCACCGTGGCTGTTCAATATATTCATGGACAGTTGTATGCGAGATCTGAAAGAGTATGATAAAGGTTTGCGTATGCAAGAGTTGCTAATCAAATGCCTCTTATATGCCGATGATCAAGTTATACTTGCCTCATCGGTACTTGAGTTGCAGGAGATGGTGACAGTGATGAATGAGGGATTTAAGCGAAAGGGGATGAGAGTAAATGTTGCCAAGACCAAGGTCATGGTGATAGAGAAGGACGAGGAGATGACTGACTGCGTGATTAATATAAATGGTAAATTAGTAGAACAAGTGAGCGAATTTGTGTACCTGGGAAGTGTGTTTACAAGAGATGGTAAGTGTGAGAAGGATATCGAGAGGAGGGTGAATGCGGGGAATCAAATCAATGGGGCCCTGTACTCCTTTGTGAGCAGACAGGGCATTTCACAAAAAGCCCGACTGGCTGTTCACAATGGAGTGCTGGCCCCTACCCTGATGTATGGTAGTGAATGTTGGGTGTGGCAGGACAAGCATAAAAGTCGTGTAAATGCCGTTGAAATGCGCTCTTTGCGTAGTATGTGTGGTGTGAAACTGATTGATAGAGTAAGGAATGAAAAAGTCAGAGAGAAATGTGGAATAAAAGAAAATGTATTGACTAAGATTGAAAAGGGCATGCTTCGATGGTTCGGTCATTTGGAAAGGATGGATGAAAGAAGATTGACGAAAGAGATATACACATCGATAGTGAGTGGACGGGTCGGAAGGGGCCGCCCTAGGCGTACTTTTTCGAGTCAAATCGGTGAAATACTGGAAAAGGGCCGAATCTTAAGTACGCGAAACCGACGTGCGTGCATGACTCGATGTATGAATGTGGAAGAAGCGAAAGAAATTTGTCAAGATCGTAGCAAGTGGAAAGAAGTGGTCTCTGCCTACCCCTCTGGGAAACAGGCGTGATTTAATGTATGTATGTATGTACACTTTAATCTACCTAAAAACATTGATTTTACCATTGTGACTGTAAACCTACATTAAAAAAAATACTGCTGTTGTTTTTTTTTAAATAAGTGTTCTACAGTACAAGAAGTCACTTCGATAGTACTTATTTCTTTTAGAAAAAGTGATGACCCGCCAGCCGTCGACCACGGAGTATCTCCCCGGCATGCTGCACACCGCGTCCCCGCCCGGGCTCCTGCCCGCCTTCTCGAGCTGGTCGCTGGTGTGCCTGGGCGCCTCCTCGCTGTACTCCCACAGTCCGGGGCTGCCTGAGCACCTGCAGCCTGGCTTCCTGCCACACACCAACTATCTGCTGCCGTGGGACGCGCATGTGCGGTCAGTATTGAACAATATCTGTGTCATTATTATTTACATGTTCTATTTGGTTACAGTCTATCTTGTTTCATTGTTGATCTTAGTGCTTAGTGAATAAGAGCTTCTTCAGTCAGCAGCAGAAATTGCTACGCAACCGATGAGATCAAAATTATATGCATTCAACTCTATTGCCGTCGTGTCTAGATCATTTTGAGCATGTTATTCTGCTTAGATACTTTTTATGATGACTGTACAACGCAAACAATATAAATATGGGCAAAAACTATGTGGTATACAGGCCCTGGTCATGTAAGTAGCGATATAGGAATGTTCAATCACGTCCAACGGCTTACATTTGAGCGTTTTAAAGCACTCTTTACAATAATAGGCATTATCATCAAAGAAAAAGACTATCTTATATGTGACACTTAAACTTCTCACTATGACGATGCGTTAAAAGGCACTATAGACTGTCTGTTAGTTAGTTATTTGTATGTATGTATGTATGCTCTTATTTTACAAAAAATACAAGACATGCAATAAACCAAAACAATTACAAAGGCGAACGTATCCATTTAAGGTAGTATTTGAGGTAGTGGCTCGTTTGAGAACACGGACAATCCGTATGTCTTAAAAAAATCATAAATTTCCTCCCGAATTTTGGACGTTCAGGCGGCGTAACAGTCTTGGGACTCCAGGTAAACCGCATCTGTTTAAGCCTCAACCCGTACCGTACAATATTCTTGTTTCAGCACAACACCTAAACCTTAATCATAAGCATCGCATCACACCTCGAACCTTCTGTTTGTGTTATAGTATGGAGCAAGTGACCGCGTGGCGGGCGGCGCAGGCGAGCGCGCGGGGCCGCGGTAAGAGCGCCGCGCCCCACCATCTCACCGTCAAGATCTTCATCGGGTTCGAGTACGAGTGCCCAAGGGGACACAGGTCAGTGCTTGTACTGGAAACTACGTGAAAACTAGCTTCGGTTTATTAATTAACTTATCTAATAATCCATGAACATAGACTCTGCACTAGTTCCTACCATTACTGAATTCTTGATCTTATAATATACGCAGTTGATAAAATACTGCCATATTTTTTGTTTTTTTGGTTAGATGTAATGACAATTTTGGAGATTTATAGAAGAACAAGGTGGATGACATATTGTTCGTAGAAACGATTGTGAATGATGTCTATATAAAACTTAGAGTAATTCTCTATGGTTATGGTTAAGTGAGTCTTGTAGTTGTGGTTGTCACTGCAATTGTTGCACATTACATTTTAATGTTGTGTTACTGTAGGTATGTTTAACTTTTAGTTAATTTATTTCAGAGTAATTTTCATATAATATGTTAATCAAAATGAGCTTTAACACTGTTAGGTAATGTTACATTACTACTGGGTATAAATTATAAGTTAGAAGCCCGGTGCAACTTGTCCCAATGAAGCATGAAGGGTCCATCTAGTCGGTATATGCAAACGTGTAATAGCTTGCTATTAAAGGTGTATATGATATACACGGTGATTTTTTATCGGTGATCAGGAGTTGAAAATTATTAATAAGCAACAAAAATGGAATTTAATGGTTGATGTCTCAAACAATTAACTCACTGTTAAATTTATTTAAGTTAATTATATTGTTAAAACCAATCACCACTGGATACATGGACATCCTACATTAATTATTGAAGTGAAGTTGATACGTCAAGTGCCATCGCTTTGGCGGAAAACTTGACAGATATTACGTCAGTAAACTTATGAGTTAAGTGTTGTTAACTCATAGACTAAACAATTAGTGGGGAGACAATTATTTTCGATTAAAAGTTAGTTTCAAAATATATTTTTTACATAAACTTAGACTTAAACGTGATCGCCATTAATAACTGAATTAGAAAAATTGGTTCCTGATCACCAAAAAACAATCACCGTGTATAGCCTTGGTCAAAAGTATTGAGCACCCCACTTTTCTATTTGTAACTTTTTAAATAAAGTACCTATTATTTTCTTATTTCAAAAATATACAACGATGTAAAATATAAAATGTGTTTGAACTTGTGCAAATCATTAGTAGATATATGATTTCGAAGTAACTCTTTGCGAATAACCCTTAATGTCAATAAATATTACGTTTTTTTCCGATAGATGTACAAAAAAGTATAATAAAATATGTAAATGCACCTTTTAAAGTTTTGGACAAGGCAGTAGATATTTGAGCATTTCTAAAAAAGTTTGTACATTTAATTTACAACTTCGATTTGCAAAAAAAAAGCAGTTGGTTGCAAATCTAAGTCGTAAATGAAATGTACAAACTTTTTTAGAAATGCTCATTTTCTCAAACATGCTATGTAATGTCGGCTTTATGTTAGTTATTTTAGGCTTCGAAGTGCCACGTTCCCTACGGAACAACTCGAGAGAACTGTAAAGGAATTTCATACAAAATTGAAGGCCTAGGCTGGGAAGTAATTTTTTTTTAGTTTTAATATGGTCATGACAGCTGGTTTTATGAACAGGCTGAATATCTAATAGTACATTACTACAGAGGCTGGGAAGTAGGGGGTTGCCCGCCGACTGATATAGACGGCCGAGCGAAGCGAGGCCGGATAGTTACGAGGCTGGCAACACCTTTTCACGGCGAGGTATGTATAGTGCTTTTCTCAAACATATGCAATGAAATAGAAAAAGACATCACTCAAAAAAGTAAATTGATAAATGTCCACCCTAGGGAAGAAAAGTAATCGGGTGTTAAAATAAAGTACCAGGAGCACAGCGGTAATTAGGAGGTATATCAGGCATAGCGCAATTTAGATCTCAGGCGGTGCGGGCAGCCGGCGGGCGGCGGCGGGCGCACACGACACAGCGCGGATGTCTCCCAAACGTTTATTCACTCCTAGT
This sequence comes from Acleris laterana, assembly GCA_963966035.1. Lineage (NCBI taxonomy): Eukaryota > Metazoa > Arthropoda > Insecta > Lepidoptera > Tortricidae > Acleris > Acleris laterana. The sequence goes on along the minus strand of OZ014448.1, from coordinate 6,127,704 downwards.
ATTTGACGTTATAACATTTTCTCAAAAATTTTAAAAACATAATTTAGATATTCAGCCTGTTCATAAAACCAGCTGTCATGGCCATAATAAAATTGAAAAAAAATTACTTCCCGGCCTAGGCCTTCAATTTTGTATGAAATTCCTTTACAGTTCTATCGAGTTGTTCCGTCGGGAACGTGGCACTTTGAAGCCTAAAATAACTAACATAACGCCGACATTACATAGCATGTTTGAGAAAATTATATTTTTAATTTTTTTGAGAAAATGTTATAACGTCAAATACTAGGAGTGCATAAACGTTTGGGAGACATCCGCGCTGTGTCGTGTGCGCCCGCCGCCCGCCCGCCGGTTGCCCGCACCGCCTGAGATCTAAGTTGCGCTATGCCTGATATACCTCCTAATTACCGCTGCGCTCCTGGTACTTTATTTTAACACCCAATTACTTTTCTTCCCTAGGGTGGACATTATCAATTTACTTTTTTGAGTGATGTATTTTTTATTTAATTGCATAATATGTTTGAGAAAAGCACTATACGTACCTCACCGTGAAAAGGGGATGGGGTTGCGAGCCTCGTAAGTATCCGGCCTCGCTTCGCTCGGCCGTCTATATCACTCGACCGGCAACCCCCTACTTCCCGGCCTCTGTAGCAGGGACCGGACCCGCTTACCCTAACCCGGGGTTTTTAAAGGGTTTTTATAGCGCTGATTTTTATAAACCCGCACATTTCGGTAAGCGCTTCATCGGGTTACACATTAAACGAATAATCCATTCGATTGAGTTAATTTCGCTTACCGCTTACCAGTATCAAAACCTCCGAATGGGTTACCGCTTAAAATACCTTCAAGCAATTTTAGTTCTTAGACGATCTACGTACGACATATTTTTGGACCGTTTATAGAAACCTATAGAAACCAAAACTCGGGCGGCGCGCGCGCTTCAATCAAAGGTGAGTGCAGTGGCCTGTGGCACGAGCCGCTCGTGGCGGCATTTGTCAAAGCTTTATGAATTGCCGCCGTCGCAGCCTTGGTCCTTGATCTTTAAGCATATTTTTGCAAAAATGTTGGGTCCTTGTGATCAATTTTTGGCGTAAACTACCTTTTGTCACTTGTTTGCCTATTTATTTGTTTATTGCACGCATATTACTCGTCACTTTCTTAGTGATTTGCGAACGTTGCGCATCTCCGTAGTTATATTAGTAAGTGAAAGTTAATTTGATGAGCTAAGATTTGGTGTGTCGTTTTGGTAATAAGAGACTGTAATTAATCAAGTAAAGATATTAACTGTTATTGTTATTTAAAAAAAAGTAGTAAGTGTACAGTCGCCATCAGATATATCGGAGCGGCCGAGGTACTCAAATATTTCTGAGCAGCAATAAATTTCAATAAATTCTTTACGGTAAATAAGGTCAATAAGATCTGAACATCCAATTCGCCACAAATATATGAGCAGTGGTTTTTCAATTAAATCTGAACACACAACGGACAATAATATCTCAAAGCACAACTCGTCAAAGTTATCTGCACAGACAGGGTGATCATAAATATCTGAACATTTAGGGAAAATATACCTTAAATCACTTAGCATACAGTTTAAAATTCTTTAACGTACTACGCTGGAATACATTTTCTACACAACCACCATTCGGTTTTATCAATGTCAAAACTAAAAAGAGTTTTCTGCTGGATGTATACACTGCCTGGCCTGAGATAGAGCGTGACGTCATCGTGATACTAATGGCGTCCTTATCTTACTCGTACTGTGCGAATCGTGCGGTATGCATGTGTCGCCCAGACTCTGTATGGCCGTTTATACAAAATCAAAGACCATCTTTTTGTATTTTTTTTTCTATTCGGAATCATCAAGAAAATTTAGCGGTACGGAGGCTTGAACTCACTATATTTTGTTTTTTTTTTGTAGTTTTGAAAACTAACGAGTTTCTATAAATATTGATGTTAAGTTTGTTTACAGGTTTCATTTAAAAAAAAAATGAACATGAATTCTTAATAAAATACAAAAAATAAGCACAATTGAGGATTTGAACCCTGATGCAACGGTATAATATAAATTATGATTTCTAATTACTAAACCGCTAGGCCATGGGGACTGACACAATAGTGGATGAAATATTGCAAAGCATTCGTACCTATTGGCAGCTTCAATATTACATATTTGCATTTGATAATACACGCTGTGAATTATATGCAATGACAGTTATGCTACCGTTTTTGTGAATTGCCAAATATTTTATTCAAATCTGTCTCTTGTGAAGACCGTGAAGTTGCTTTTCACAGATTTATATTTTGTATACCTACTTATTTTGTAAAAGGAAAATTCATTACATCTGTACGATTACATTTAAACTGTATGCCTAGTGCTTTAAGGTATATTTTCTTAAATGTTCAGATATTTATGATCACCCTGTCTGTGCAGATAACTTTGACGAGTTGTGCTTTCAGATATTATTGTCTCGTTGTGTGTTCAGATTTAATTGAAAAACCACTGCTCATATATTTGTGGTGAATTGGATGTTCAGATCTTATTGACCTTATTTACTGTAAATAATTTATTGAAATTTATTGCTGCTCAGAAATATTTGAGTACTCAGTACCTCGGCCGCTCCGATATATCTGATGGCGACTGTACATACCTACTCCCGGCTTTATTATGCCTAAACAAAAACGTGACGCAGCTCATCGGTATTATGAATACGACGTGGCATCAAATATAAGTACCTAAAAAATAGCGGCACGCGCGGGAAGGTGGCGAAGGGGTTACCCTAACCCGAACGGTAAGCGCTTAATACCAAATCCAACAACATTCGGTAAGCGGTTACCAAAGGGATACGGTTAGCGTAACCTGGCTTGATAGGGCTATCTCATCGTTGGGTAAGCCGGTGAAGAGGTTACCGAAACGATTGGCTTACCGTATGAACGGGTAAGCCGTTCGAACGGCTTAAGCAAAGGAACGGGTTTTCCGGTCCCTGCTCTGTAGTAATGTACAGTCACGGACTTTAATTGATCAGCCACTTGCCATATTTTAGTCGTGTAATGCAAATCGGTTTCAGTCGGTATTACTCGTATATCGAGATAAGGAAATTCACACCTCTTCGTATAATAGAAGATAATAGAAGAACAAAATGACATGCAATATTAACGGTTGGCTAACCTGAGACCCTTCTACCAACCAGACAACAGAGTGACATCACCCAAAGGCAACCAATTGCATGTCTGTCTAGTTGCTATGGCTACGTAAACAACAGCTACTATTGGTGATACAACGCCCAATCAGCTATTCTACTGAACACAGTCATTATTGGTCGTTTAATAGGGTTGCTATGACCACGTTTAAACCAACAGTCACTATTATTGGTT
>OZ014448.1:6072654-6124132 GCA_963966035.1 Acleris laterana | reverse complement strand
AGTCAACAAAAGTTACAAAAGCAAAGATACTGCGGAATTTATTATTATTGTTTTCTTAAGTAATGGCTTTCAATCTTATAAAAGAGTACTTCGCTAATGTTGAATAATATCAAGACAATATTTTTTTTATCAAAGAGCATTTTCTCTCGTGTACTCGTCAGAAGCACATGGGATTAGTTCCACACGCTACTATCTGCGGAATTTGATTATCCAAAAAGTATAGAGTGTGATTTAATGTAAATAAAAAGGTTAATTTTCGACTTAAGCGGCGTTGTTCGATAAGCGACGATGTGTACGGTTATGAGATCGATTACTCAATCTTTATCAGAAAATGTCGTTGCTTAAATACTAAAGAGCCACAAATCAAAATGTGTTTGTGTTGCATTTAAATTCAGAATGCTATATACTTTAAGTTTTAAATCAAACTATATCTGTTTTTGTATTTAAGCAGCGATGTATGTAACCTGTATCTTATCTTGTATTGCAGGTGCAGCCCGTGAGCAACGGCCCGATCTTCATCCCGCAGCCGACCGGGTCGCCGCCCATCGAGCTGACAGCCTCAGCGTACTGGGTGCGTAGTCAATGAACTTGTTGATTCCAAGATAGAACACTAGATTGATTTACAACTTAGCGAGTTTTTTTTAATAAATTAATATCATTTTTTTCGAATCAAATCGGAGAAATACTAGGAAAAGTTCCGTCCGCTTAGACGTTTATTGCCATACTCTGCAACTGTCCAATTTTCGGGGATAAAGAGTAGCCTATGTGCTAATTCAGACTATAATTTATGTATGTGCCAAATTTCATCCAGATCCGTTCAGCCTTACTGGTGTGATTGTGTAACAAACATCCATCCATCAAATAATTCTCATTTATAATAATATTATTAAACGATAGCAAAGGACACAAAATGGCGTCGGCACTGCGGCGATGGCACATCACACGACCTTAACCTAGACTGATTCGAATATGTAATTGTTACAATGTCGTAATATTGCCATACCAACATACGACGCGGCAGCGCCTTAACACTATCTACACTCTTAGATGTGTGCGCGACTTCCCTTATAAGTTTTATGGGAATTAACAGTTTATATAAACACTTGCAGGTGCTCCGTTTGCCCCACACGTACGCGGACGAGCGCGGCCCCCTGCCGCGGCCCCGCGCCCCGCACACCGCCGGCCTGCTGCTAGCCCCCCTCTTCGGCCTTCGGGAGTAACCGACACTGAACGTGACAGTTGGTTTCTGACAGAAATATTACGTAACGTAATAACTCCTCGAAGTCTGACGACAGCATTGATCGGATATTAAAGGAAATGGGTTCGATACGAGCGCTAGAGGCGACAATCGAGTTGAATGACGTTCTGAAGAGTTGTCAGTTCATCGGCGGTTTGTTTACGCCATTTGTTTAAGCCTCTGCGTTTATCTACGCAATGGTTCTTGAGTACGTATATCGGATCTAAAAAGAACTTCCTGCTGATATTTTTCCAATGCGATACTATGGAGTCTTTATAAAAGGGCGTATAGTAATGGCCCTGTGTTGCTAATCTCCAAGGGTAACCATTTTCCATCTGGCGGGCCGTCTGCCTGTTTGCTAATTTGGCAATAAAAAGACCGGCCCAGTGCGAGTCGGACTCGTATACTAAGGGTTCCGTACCATACTTGTATGTGGGCCCGCTTTAATTTCTATTTCATTAAATTTATTTGAGAATTTCAACTGTCTACTTCATGAGATACAGCCCGCTGACAGACGGACGGACGGATAGCGGAGGCTTAGTAATGGTGCCCTCGTACGGAACCCTAAGAAGAATAACAAAGCGTAAGATGATACTTTTGTATCATTTTGAGATGTGTGAACACCTTCTAATCGATATTGGGCCCCATGCCCAGTCTTACTTTATGAGTCAATTTTATTTTAAATCCATAATAGACTGTGCCGGGACTATGACTGAACCGGTAAAAGCCTGTATTCAAAAGTAATAGCTATACAGCCTGACTGCGGCATGGTCGTTATTTTGTAAGTTAGTGCAAGGAGGAAAAAAAACTAAAGTTGATTTTGTCCGTTTCCTTTTCGGGTTTTGTTGTAATTTCCCTTATGTTTCTTAGGTCCTTGGCACTGTTCAATTAATCTATAAATTTTGATAGCAATCGTAAATAGCAAATGTTGATTTCTGTATATGCTGATCCCTGTGACATGTCATAATAGATAACACTAACACGGAATACATACTATTGCATTTAAAATAAAAAATGTATGGTCACTAGTAGGTACAGTCAGCAGCAGAAGTAACTACGCAACCGAAGAGGTCAAAATGATCTGCACTCGACTCTATTGTCAAGAGAATACGTCGTGTCTAGGTCATTTTGAGTATATTATTCTGCTTAGCTTTTGATGTTGACTGTACCATGCCGCTGTAACTCCCTAGGGCAGGTACGCACTATGCGGTTGACGGCATGCGGCTAGCTGCACAGCTGATCAAAACGTGTGAGACCGCAATTCGGAACCTAAACGCACTGAGCGGTTAGCAGCAATCGCATGCGGCTAGGCGCTCAGCGCGTATAGAAGAATTAGTGAGAGCGTGAAATTACATATGTAGTGGTATGGTGTGTGTATAGGCAAGAAAAACAGAGAGAGAAATACTTAAATACACCTCTCTCTCTTTCTCTGGCCTATAAACACACAATACCACTACGTAATTCATCTATACCTGCCCTTATGGCAGTATCACATGTTAGTTTCACTTAAGTATCCTGTCGCTTTAATTATTTTGACAGTATCAATTTAATTATTGTGACAATTAAAACCTAACGTTAAAGCGACAAGGTACTAGAGTTGGACTTATTTAGTGACCATGTAAATTTATAGTAAAGCTATAATAAATAAAGCGATATAATAATATGCAAGTGTTTCATTGGTTTTGTTTTTGTTTAAATCATGTTTCTTGACTATGGTTTAATTTTACCTTTGTTAATAAACAAATCAAAACAGTATATTGTACAATTCTACATGTAGAATCAACATGATTTATGGCATGCATTGCCGGATATGACGTTGAAATTAAGTAAGGCATGATTAACTAATTGACGTACTACAGCTATCCAGATGAAATAGAATGTGTTTATCAATTTGGCTCAAAGCTATATTTGCCACTAATTTTGGCATACCGAAAACATTCAAAGTGCAACATGTCATACAAACAAACGAATGCTATTGGCTAAAGCGTTAATATGGCGGATACGTCCTCAAAATCTGACCAATCATGGATTTTCTATATTTTACATTTTTATACGAGCAACTGTTTTGTCTGGAAATATTTAATTAAATGGCTCGGATAAAAACTAAGTTAATAATATTATACATAATATTAATGTTTAACTTCCGATAGAAAAAAGTTAATATCTGTTTATAAAACTAGTTCCGTCGTAAGGCGGTAAAACTTTTCAATTTGACGCTTAAACACGCATGCGCCCTCTGTGATAGACTTACTGGTAGCTTATTGGCTGCCGCCATGTTGCGCGGGAAATAAAATGGCTGATACAAATCCTTTTTATTCTAACATCTACAAATAAGTAAATAATTAAATGTTATTATTCACTAATAATAATTATTTGAAAAAAAAACAATATTTGAGTGTTTGCCGAAGTTAAATTCTATATTGTTTGATAAAAAGTACGGTGACTTCGACTCGTCCGATCCCCTCCTTCGCTCTGTGCAGGGCCGGTAGAAGGGATCGGTGGCTACCTGGTTCGCTGCGCGTTATACTGCTCTCAGTCGTGAATGCGCCGCCGCCGCGCGAGTATCTTTGCAGGCCACGCTGGGCAAATTGCGATAGAATTTACGACTTCAGAACTTTACTCCAACTTTTGCGGCCATGCCGCTACTGCATCAGGTAAGTGTACTTATTCCTGCTTTTTTTTATTGATTTTGATTTCTTTATAATGATCTTCATTTGTTCCGGAATAGTTACTACCTGCGTTTTGTTTTTTTAATCTTCAGGCTGCTAAAGTCGCGCGATGTTATCGAGTGAAATTATTTCATACTTATAAACTTAAATTTACCCATCTTGAACTTTCACAGGGTTTCCCAAAATCGCCGATAGTCTTTTAAGCTTGTATCGTTCGTAGAATCGTAACTTACGTAAATCCTTTATACATTTAAATGGCTGTTTAAAATAAAACCTAACCCCTCCCTAACAAAATCCTGCAGACTGCGGTAAAAAAAGTGCTTTCAAAAAAGATGTAACCTATTTTTCTTTCGTAGAATAACGCCCGTGGGGGCGGGGGCTCGAACGAGAACCGCCGCTCGCTGGCAGAGATCCTTGAGCTGAACACGTCGCTGACTGAACCCGCCGCTGCGCCGCTCCGCAACCGCTGCTCTGTAAGTACCCCCATAATATTTTATCACTGCCACGTGGTTTTAAATTTCGAACTTCCGCCGCATGTTCTGCCAGATTGTACCCGCAAATTGAACTTTTTATTGGTTTTAAAAATGTCTGCAATCTGGTTTTTCTCGCAGTGCCGTTTAGTGCCGTTTAGTGTCGTTTTTGAGAGTGGATGAAGTAAAGTCTGGTTTAAAAGGTATTTTACTCGCAAAATTCGCCAAAAAATCTTAATAATTTAAATGGCCATGCTCGCATTTCACTGAGAAAGTACCCCCTATTTGCGAGACTTTCTCAGTTTATAGTTTGGGTTAGTTTACTTTACAGTTCTTGCCGCTCTTTCCTGAAATTTTGCCAACGTTACAATAATTCGTTTTTAAAAGTATTTTTTCTGTTAGAAAGCGTCATTCGTATTTAAATTTCATTCCTCGTAAGCATATAAGTATTTTCTCGTGCCAAAATTGCATACAATCACCAAACTTGGCCCCACGTTTGAGCGCCAATTCCGGCCCCACGTTTGGGCGCCAATTCTTTTCTTCTCGCATTATTTATAACCGCTTCATCCTAAGCCAAAACCCACTCGAAGGTTTTATTGTCCGTTCATAATGTTCCATACGACATCCGGCCTGATGTCAGTTAATGGCAGTGCAAGTTTGTGCCAAGTGGCCCGTATTAATGGGTCGCCCGTGCCAAATAATGCAGTGCTGCGTTCGGCCTGGAAACCATTCTTTGCATTGGACGTTATATAATTAAATATAGCTTTAAAACGAACTAGAAAGCATCCTTTTTACTGGGATACTGTTCGCATTTATGGAGATCGCCTGGTAATTTTGAAATAATTATTAATTAAAATTTAGTTTACTAATCGCGTAGGTGTGCGTACGCAATTATAAAGTTACAATTCTTTTGTAATAAATTATGAACCACTTTATTTTGCTCGTGATTTTAGTATACCCTCTAGAACGAGAATGTTTCGAAGACAAAGCAACCAGATTTTACAAGAATTATTTTTTGAAATTATTTTTAATCTTTTCTAATAATGTTTTTTCGATAAAAAATATACATAATTGCAATAAAAACGCGTAAATTAAAAAAAAACTGATATTGTAAAACGAATTATCTTTTAAACTCCACGAATACCGCACAATTTCCATGCAATACTGTAACTGCAATACTGTATTCGAATTAATCTTTCCTTTATTGCATTGAGTGCTATTAAATTCTGTATTCTAATGTATATGGTGTATTTCTATTACAAATTTATCGCAAGTCTTCGTAGTTCCAATAAAATATTAAAAAAGAACATTATTACAACCAGTCTTAAAACTATAGTCATAATAAACATGTCCATTGCTTCTGCCAAGATACAAATCTAAGCAATCCTTAACAATATTGCTGGATAGGACGCTCGCAATCGCGCAGTTGGCAGCCGGCTATTGGCATGCCGCTGGCAATTTAATATTATTTGTGTAGGCCTGCCAAGGAGCCGGGTAATCGCCCGCGCGACCGGATGATACCCGGTTTTTCACGCTTGTTGAACTTGCACTACGTTCCGAGCTTAGAATGTGGGTTGCATTTGACATAATTTAAAGTTTATTGCAGCTTTGTTGGTTTGATTTGTTCAGTCTAAAGTATTTTGTCTAGACTCGATAGTACGTCGTTTCTTTAAACGTTTTAAAAGTTTAATTTTATGATGTGGGTATCTTTATCTAAGAACAGGTGGACCCTTTCGGTTACTTCAACGCTATAGGAATTTGTCTACAATTACCCCTAATACACATAGCAGCGCAAAATGCGCAGGTTTCCTTACGATGTTTTTCACCGTAAAGGCTAGTTCGGACTAGGTTAGTATTTAAATACTAACAGAGGGCCCAGACAAGATGCACTACGCTAGCTAGCGTTTCTCTTCGTTTAGTTTTAAACCAATCGCGTCCCTGGCACATCACGTGACTTTTCGTACACGTCATCTACCAGTGACGCGATTGGTTTAAAAACTAAACGAAGAGAAACGCTAGCTAGCGTAGTGCATCTTGTCTGGGCCCTCAGTAACGAGAATTTAGAGAGTAACGAGATTTTTAGTAACTAAATGTGTTGTAACAACGAAAATTTTGTCGAGTTGTAATCTAATCTAAATTACAACTTGTCTAAATTACTATTGTTGTCTCAGAACTAGCCTTCAGAGCATCGGGGTAGTGTAAAACTTATTACATGGCAAATACTGGGGCTCGAACTCCGAACCTTACGATCTTGAGTTGACACACGGTTTACCAGACGTCATTAAATATCCAAGCATAAACGGTGCTCAAAAATATCTTTATTGTTAAAGGTGTTACAGCGAGTTTAGATATCTCCTTGCACGTTCTAATACATTTAATGGCAACTTTACATACTAATAGAAAAGATAAACAAAATATTTGTGAGCTGTTCCGTAAAGGTAGATCCTTAATTTTAAATTCCACTGTTATCTTGCACAGGTATACCGGTAGGTCAATAAAATTCTAAATCGAAATAGTATCGGAAACTGTATCCGTTGTTTAGATAGTTTTACCGTCTTTATTGCTAGACTGAGAGAAATTTCCTTTTGGTATGGGCTATTTAAACCGTTATTTAGATTTATGCTGTTACGTTTTGAGGTTATATTTGAACTAGATATAACCCGGGTCTGAGTTAGTGCAATAGTTTTTCGTTTCCCCAACAATTTGGGGACAAAGTATCCGTCGTCAATGTGCATTTCCATTTCCAAACGTCCTGTCGAACCCTTAAATGTATCCTACTAAGATTAGAACAAACGAGAACTTTTCAATGGTAACCTGATGCATGGGCAACATTCAACCACGAGTTGCTCTTTCATTTTAAAGGTTCACGATTAAAACCCGATACTTCTATTATTGAACACATTATAACAAACTGCGCAGAATGTAATAGAGGGTTGTTTTTGCTATACATAGTTAAACACTTACCTTATTGAATTTAACACGGCGGCCTTTGTAGGACAACCGAGTCCGCTCTTCAAAATTTCTTATCTATGCGAGAACCTCATTGTGATCTATTGCGCTGTGGTTAGATTTTTGTGATGTCCTAGGTTTATTTTTATCTCGGGAAGGGAAGAATCTAGTTAACAGTCGAACCTAATAGAGGTTTAAACAGTTGACTGTAACAAATATTTTTTTTTGGGGATGTATTGCGAAATATTTTTTGGATTCCAGAGTTTTGTTATATTTTTGTTTTATTCACAGTATGGTATAGCAGAACATTACTGTAGGGTTCCACAGAAGTCTTTATAGCCCTCAGCTTGTGAAGATAGATAGCGGATAACATACGGCATCTGATTTTGTCGCCTCATTACTTACTATATCTTAATGCTTGTTTCACACTGTCGATAACCACCTTTGTACTCACTATGTACTACTTGTCAGATAATATTACGTTCGCGCTGACGTGTTCCAACAACTGTCTGGTCTTGGAGAGATGGACGACTCCTGACTAATGTGCGGAGGGAATATACTCTCGTTTTTTTTTAAACTCTTGTATGAATTCGTGATAGTGGATGCTACTCCGGGCTGTCTGTGCGGATGTAGCCTTAAGGGGCTGGTAGACCATTACATTTCACGGTAATTTGTAGCGGGCAATTGTAGCGGTCTTAAGGTAATCGCATATTACAAATTACAACGAGCCGGCACCAGATGGAAAATGACACAAATCAAAGCTCATTTTTCAATGTTTAATTTTGAGCTGAGGCGGTGCTGATCTGATGCCGGGCGTTGTAGCTTGCGATGACCTGTGAACTTGCTTAAGTTAAAACAAGGCTCCCATTTGTACCACCCTTAAAATGTAGAAAGTTAAGAAACCCTTTTTAGCAGCTGCTACACGGTGAGCAACCAAGCTCTCCACAAAGGTGACCTTGGTTTGGGGGTTCGGTTGCAAACGTCGTCGCGTTTCTGCCTACACAGTTGCCAACAGCAGTGTGTCTGCTCCCGGAGAGAAAACACCCATCGTACGACTGCACAGTGCACACAGGATATGGCTCCTTGCTTTTCAAAATTTCCCTATGTTGGCGTAGCTTTATCACTTTTGTGCACTAGTGAGGACAGAAAATATTTAAAAAAAAGAATATGGATGAAGCGATGGCTGAAAGGACTATTTTTAAGTCATTTAAATTTATTGAATTTGCTGGACTTTGACGATATTCGTAACTTCCTGAGAATGAAAAAGAAATATTATAAGTGAATAGAGGCCGTGTGCACTGTCTGCCTACAGAGACAAGCTGCTGGAAGAGATCCCTTAAAGGGATAAGTTCGCCTTTGTACATCCCTGTTATATTTTTTGTCTATTTTATAATTGTTATCTCTTGTTTGTACAATAAAGTGTTTACATACATACATACAAGCTTCTACACGGTGTACAACTGCGGTTGCCAGCGCACGCCCGTCAACCAAGGGCAATGAAAGGTCAAACGAAATTTGGTTGCAAACTGCCTTCTACACGATCGCAAACCAGCAAGGTCACCTTGCTGGAGAGCTTGGTTGCTCACCGTGTAGCAGCTGGTTTAGTCAATCTGGTTTTGGTTAGGAAAATGGCGACAGCGAGTGGCGCTGGGAGGAGCCCGGCAGCCCCGAGGCGGCGCAGTCCCCGCGCGCGCTCGTGCCGGCCAACTGCTTCCCGCCGCGGCATCCCACGGCGTTCGTCAGCTACAGGCAAGTTACCACCGGCATACTGCACCTACGTTACGCGTGGGTGATAAAATTACATTGGCGTACGTGCCGATTTGGATATTTTCAACGCACGTCAAATACAAATGTAATTTCTAGAGCTATGCAAAATTTTACAATAGTCGTCAGTTCTCTCTAATCGACCTTCGCGCCAAATACATATCTTTATTGTAAGTTGCATAGGGGCGTTTTGATATTTTTGACATTTTGGGAATGTATGTATTTACGACTTTGACTGTATCTGCGACCGCTATAAGCATTGGTGGCGTTCTAGGCACGACAGCTCATTACTACGTAAGCCACTTGTAGAGTAGATTTTTTTTTAATGCTTTCTCGATACTTAGTTTAACCTTGCCATACGCCTTGAAACTGGAGTCAAGAAATTGCCAGCATTGAAGGGCCGATACTTTTCTCAAATCTGCCTCTGCGTGCTGCATCGTATCCAGGATATTTGGCAAGTGAATCGATCCGAAGTCACTTAAAGGATCCTTAACTTAAATAACTGTCGCTTTTGCTAATTTGATTCCTGAACTACTCTTCATTAATATCAATTCCCTCCAAAAGCTCTTAATGGACTAATTACCGTGTAATTGTTGCAGCGAGCATGCGCGGCCCGGAGGCTGGGACGATTCCAACCAGGGGATTACGGACCTTGTGGCCTCTCTCGTAAGTGTTCTTTTGTTTTGACTTGCGCTTGTAGTTTTTAGTGATCTTGCGTTTAATATTAACGTAGTTTTCTTTGTAGTTTCAGCTTTAATTTTGGCATTATTACGGTAAATGCATATTCGTACGTTTCATTTAAGAAATACAAAAAGCACGTACGAGATTTTCATACTAGGCAAAGAAATTAGTAGTGACTCAATTTTACAGTAACCTTGGATTTGTTAGTATTCGGTTTTCGTACAGAATAGGTTCACAAAATTGTGAATTTGTCATTTACTCACAAAAACATTTTCAGTGGCGCATTTTTCTTGTGTATATTCATTAATAAACCTCCATGTACATAATACCCCTGTCATGTTTGTATGACTGTTTTGTTAATACATTAAAAAAGAAGCAATATAAAAACTTACGCGGCTACGCAAGCCAGTATGTTTGTATATGACCAAAAAAGTTGGTATTTTTTTTAAACTGACCTTTAAAGTACTACTAAAACGTTTCCGCTATCGATCCATCCCCCCTGTCGCGATAGTCTCTGTACTCGGCCGATGTGGTGGGTAGTGTAGTTTGCTTGTTCCAGAAGGCCCTGGCGATGCCGACCAACGCCCGCGCGCAATCGTCGCTTCAGTCGCGCCTCTCCTACGACAACCTTGAGAAACTGGTGAGGCCCATACAGTATTTTACGGTAGTGTTCCCTTTAAACGGTAATTTACGAGTTCTTATGGCCACCCTCATCTCTGTCTCCATCGTCAGACCAGCTCGATGGTACTATATTATTGTATTGTCATCAGAACTAAAGGCGTATGCAAATTTGCAGCTTCATCGGAAACCGGGAAGTGGGTCAAATTTAACTTGCAAGATTTGACCCTTACATACATACGGTCAAGAGCGTTAATTTGGGACCCATTTCAAGAAAAATATGCTTGAAGTCGTCAATGTCATTAAAGATGTCAAGTCATTTATAACTTTTAAGAAACTCAACCTTATTGTTGTAGAATGTCACATTGTCTTTGAACCTAAGGTGGGTACCAAATTAATCTCGTGACTGTACATACATTGCAAGTTAAATAAAAGCTTTTAAAAAAAATAGTCTCTGATTAACCATACTTTTTTACGTTCGTCTTGTTTGTTTTAAATTAAAATATTGGGTCCTTACCTATGAAATTGCCGTTTTTTCTTTCGTACGGAATTTATTCATTTCAAACTTATATATACTTACTTACTACTAAATTATTTTTATATTTCAATAATATACTATGTTACAAAGGTTTTAGATGCAAATAATATGGTTCAATTTCTTACTTAGGCCCTGTCGTTTGATCAGTAGTTAAACTAACTAATTGTTAAAATTTGAAAAAGGAATCGGAAAATTTGAAGGAATCTCAAGGAAATGTGTCAAATTTTCTGTTCCTTTTTCGAATTTTAACAATTTGTTAGTTTAACTACTGATCAAACAACAGACCCTTAATTTTTAAAATAAAAGTGTGAACTCAACTCGTTCATGTGCTGCGAGTTCAAGTGTTTCAATTACGCAGTTTTATGAAGCTAACTATTTGTAAGTAATCGTCGGTGCTCTTGCAATACCGCGTAAGTAAAAAAATCATGTAGTTGCAAAATGTACCTTACTGACTTAGGTGCTAAGGTGTACTTTGCAACTTATTTAATTTGTTAGTTACGCGGTATTCCTGACAGAATTTTGTTTGGTTTGCATTTGACGTCACTAAATAATCCGCAAAATTAAATGTATGAAAACCACCGTTTTCGTAAAATTCTCCATATAAGAGCATTTTTAAAAAAGTTTGTACATTTCATTTACGACTCCGATTTGCGAAAAAAATTGCAGTTAGGTAGGGTACCTAAATGATACTGAGCCTAAATAACAGTCTCCCAAAATGTCCCAATTAATTTGTATGGAAACTTCCTTTTTTGTTATCACGAACGGAAGAATTTTGGTAACAACGGAGTCGTAAATGAAATGTACAAACTTTTTTAGAAATGCTTATACAACGCCAATTACATAGGTAAGGACCTAATATTTCTTTTAAATTTAGGCACGATTTTATTATTTAAAAGTAAAGTGTAAAGGTGGAAATGAGGTTCCTTTGTAACGTCGTCCCTACCGCCGGGCACTCTTAGGCCATCAAAATTGGTAGAAACTTAGTCCTGGCTGCGAGAAATTGACCTGTTCTCTCGGCAGGTGGAGCCGCCGTGGCCGCCGGAGCAGCCCCGCGAGGAAGCGCCGTCGCGCGCCGACCTCCGGCTCCTGCCGCGCCGCGCCTCTTTTTGTAAGTATTTTCTTTGTCTTGTGTATTTCTGTGTTAGTTCGATAAAAAAATTATAATTTTGACACATTTTTTTAAATACCTACTTTGAACAATAAAGCAGCTTTTTTTCACCCATCTCCACAGCAAATCAATTTTCAAATCAATTATTTTTATTTTTTTGGTAAAATTAGTTTTTGACAAGAGTACAATATAAAAATTGAGATGTCACTTGATCACCAAACACCATCACTGACATTGATCATGCGCATAACCTAATAACAAGTCTATAATGATTATTATAGAACTGTTATTACTATGGTATCGCTCATTATGGAATTGTTTTCATTTTGAAACCGTTAACGATATCAATATTAGCGGTTCATAGTACTTGCGTAGAAAAAAAAACCTTTTAGCACCTATTGAAATGGATCTTAATTTCGATGGCTTTATTACGTACTTTTTTTTGTACGAGTTTTGTTATGGGCTTCTTCGCCGAGCTGCCCGTCCAAGAATGTTTATTTTCTGTCTTTGTTGAGACTTCTCATGGTCTGTCTTTCTGAGATTAACACCACTTGATGGCTAGAAAGCCTCTCGTGAAGCTGGTGTTGCGATATATAGCAGTGTGTACGCAGGCGGCGTGGTGGGCGGCACGGGCTCGGCGCTGGGCTGGAGCGGCGCGCTACCGGCGCGCAGCCTGGACCCGGCGGGCGGCTGGTCCGCCAAGGTGTTCATGGGCGGCCTGCCCTGGGACATCACCGAGCACGCGCTGCTGCACGCGCTGCGCCCCTTCGTGCCTGTGCGGTTAGTTGCAACACAAAACTACACTAACACTACACTAACTTAAATGAAAATAAAATTTGTTGTGAGGTTCAAAATGTTAATCTTGCGATCTCCGTGTTTTGCCTTTTTTTGTTTACGAATTTGTAAGAGAAGCGACCACTTTATATTATATTAGAATTCACTAGATCGTCAACATTTATGTAGACTGTGTAGGTACTTAATTTCTCAAGAGGTTTCTTAAACCATAATATAGTTTTAGCAAAGACAGCGAAGTGTTTGATATGTGAAACGCTAAATCCTTCTGTTGTACTTTTTATTTATATTCCTAGTTTTGGTGTTGTGGTTTACCTTCCCTTTAACTAGTCCCACTTTTATACAAATTGAATACCATCATTGTGTACAACGTATAAGTTTGAACGGTCCAGTGTATCGTAATGTATATGGCGTGATGGTCCGGCAGCGTGGAGTGGCCGGGCCGCGAGGCGGGCGCGCCGCTGCGCGGGTTCGCGTGTGACGTTCGAGAGCGAGCGGCGCGTGCGCGCGCTGCTGGCCGCCTCGCGCCGCGACCGCACCGACTGGTACTACCGCATCGCCTGCCGCAAGCGCCAGGCCAAGGACGTAAGTGACACTCGTCTGCTTCCTCTACAGTCTCATGTACTTAATAAACTCTTCTTCACTTATCTTAGCCCGAAGTATCGGTATAGACGCTAAAATTTGAAAACATTGTTTGCTTTTGACAAGATTGCTATTGTGGAGAAAGTTTTTTGATTTAATACGAATCTCACGAAACATTATATTAGGTAGATCAACTGAAGTGGAAGTATAGTCCTACTAGTTCCTACTAGCTTGTTTTGTAGACATCTTATTCGTTTTGTCAACTAATTTACTACTTATCTATCCTATCCTTTTATCTCGTCTAGGGAAATGGGAGGAGCGTAGTTACAACGTATCGCGATGAGGTCCACCCTTGAAGGCTATAATTTGGTTGATCTTAGTTTTGCTAGTGGAATAGAAGATTCCACAACTAAAAGGCATTATGATCACATGGCCTTGGTACTGTTAAACTGGTTTTTTGTTGTGAAGGGCGAGGAGTAAAGTCTAGTCCAGAATTAGGCGAACTAAGTTGACAGCCGAAAATGTTGCCAGACATAGGAAAGAATAAATAGTGATAGGTTTATGTCGTCAATAAATATGTCGATATAAGCCTGTGCCTTCTATAAATATGATTCTATTTATATTTTATCAAGTAAATGTCGTCGAAACTTTCACACTGATACATACTTGCCAAATAAAGACGAACTACAGCAATTTTTATGATATACTATGATCTGAAGGATGTATGGTTTAAAGCGGATATTTACGATACTTAGGTACTCCTCAAATTAGAAATGGAATACAAAAATAATGCTGATATTACAACAAGCCATTGTGATCCTTTTAGATGGCTTCTGTCGGGCTAGTACGGTACATTTCATTTACCATACATATAGCATTCATCCCTTTCTTTCTGGCAAATACGAAAGTGCTTTAGAGACACACGACACACACGCGCTATATCGTCGATGTTAATTCCAAATTCGTTATGTGTTCGTTTAGCTATCGATATTAACAGCACTAGCCAACCTGTGGCAACATTAGTGTACAATGAACTGTCAAGTTAGTTCGGCTAATTCTGGAGTCGAGTTTAGTGCATAGGTAGTATATTGGGTGGATGTAGTGGTGTCGCGGCGCAGGTGCAGGTGATCCCGTGGGCGGTGGGCGACGCCAGCTGGGTGGCGGGCGGCGCGGCGCGCCTGGAGCCGGCGCGCACGGTGTTCGTGGGCGCGCTGCACGGCATGCTCAGCGCGCAGGCGCTCGCCGCCATCATGAACGACCTTTTCTCCGGCGTCGTCTATGCCGGTCAGTACTCGCTCATTATTATTATTTCTGGGTAACATTCGATTTTACTGCGATAAGTAACTAACTTTTTAGCAGAGCTTCACACTGCTAATTGATAGGTGGTTTAATATTTACAATGTTGTATTTTTTATCTTTAGGTACCTCTGTTGCTGCCGAGGTGATACGTTGTATGTGCAACAATAGATCAAAGCTATTTGCATCTCGTGACTTTGAAACCTCTCGCACTTCACTTGTGATTCAATTATGGAAGCCGTTCGTTACTCGAGATTCAAAATCAACAATCGCAAAAAAAAACAACTTTGCTCTCTTGTTGCACAAATAACTATTTTCTAACGAGTGGTTTTTTTTGGGTAACTGCCCTATGTCTGATATTAGTGCATGTAGTTTAAGAAACCACAAGAAATACCTCTGATTGCATAGATTTGTACACTTCGTATGAGAAGAAAAATCTTGAACAAAGCTATTACCTCCCGTAACGATCCTCCTCTATTCAAACTAGTCTATGGCTAATCGCTTTGTTGCCGCCAGTGACACAAATGCCTTAAGACACGTCTACTTACATACATACATTAAATCACGCCTGTTTCCCAGACCACTTCTTTCCACTTGCTAAACACTATCTTTATTTAAATAAGTGTATGACCGCAGGCATCGACACGGACAAGGTGAAGTACCCGATCGGCTCGGGCCGCGTGACGTTCGGCAACGCGCGCTCGTACGTGCGCGCCGTCGCCGCCGCGTTCATCACCATACGAACGCCGAAATTCTCCAAGAAGGTACCTAGAAGCTCTTTTTCTCAACCTTGTGTAACATAACGTAAAACTGCGTTAACACCTTTTGCGGAGGTAACGATACCTTAGTACAATGGAACTATGTCGTGCTAGTAACAAAGTCGCTCAGTTATTCGAAACTAATTGGGACACTACAGACAGATTGACACGGCCTCGGTACCGAAGTTTCTTGCCATGGCTTGGGAGGAAGCTTGTGAGGTAAAGATTATTCAAGATGCAAGTTACGTAACGTCGAGCTCTCAATCCTAAAAGAAATACAAATTATATTTTATCTTCTCCTGTATTTGAAAATTGGCACAAATGAGCAACTGCCCTACTAAACAAATGAGTCCCGAAAATGTGTGCTATCATACGGGTATGTGTTGATGAGATAAAACAGTGCTGGTGTCGCAGGTGCAGGTGGACCCGTACCTGGAGGACTCCATGTGCTCGGCGTGCAGTCTGCGCCAGGGGCCCTACTTCTGCCGCGAGCCAGTTTGCTTCCGGTAAACTTTGAACAACTTACTAACGTTTGTAGTTTAATAATCTCAAACAACACAATATAATTATGGGCACGTTAAATCTGTGCCAATACTGAAAAAAATTGGTTCCAATAACTACAGATCCCTGTAAAAAGGCGGCTGGGCGAAAATGGAGCGGATGTTTGCGCATGGGTACAGGCTCCAACCAATAGCGTACGCGCATGACCATACCCGCCCCGCCCCGTCCCGCCCCCTTCATACCACCAATTTCGTTGATAAGTGCGTGACTGCCCAGGTACATAGTCAGCGACCTTTGGATCTATACTTGGTTCCAATAAATGGGTTATTTATCATTTTACATAAGTGGTATTCGAAGACCGTACCGTAACTCTAAAGCTTCACTCCTCTCCCAGGTACTTCTGCCGCTCGTGCTGGGCGTGGCAGCACGCGCAGTCGGAGCACCGGCCGCTCATGCGCAACTCCAAGGTCGGCGCGCACAAGCACGAGCTATTCGGCTCGACGGGCGGTATGTACAGTACGTCACCTTTCTATAATGCTACTTTTGATCGACATAAACGCTGGCTATAAATTGTCGTAAAACTTGCTACTTTCATAACCCCTTGATAGTGCTTGAATAGTATTCAAAGTAAATGGATGTGGATGGTTTTAAGTAAAAATGTTTTGAAGTCACTTATTTCTAATAATCCACCTGGGCCTCTATTCGACCCATATCGTCTTTGACCTGTTACCGTATTGTCAACGTTTTGAGCTCTTGTTTACTTGAGAGTAATGGCGGCCGAGATAAAAACCGTACCATAACAGGTCTTAGTCAATATGGTTTCTACCGTCTAGAATAGAGGCCCTGCTCTACTTTGCGAGCTGTACTGTCAAGTGACTAAGGCTTGTTCTCATTCAGTTACCCTCTAACTTCCAACTTGGAGAAGAGTTACTTACTTTAGCGTCTATACATACATTTAAAACTTTTCTCCCTTAGGCGGCACGCCCTCGCCGGCCACGTCGGGCAGCACATCGGGCAGCGGCGCCAGCGAGCCCGAGCCCGCGCTGCCGGACGATGACTACCGCCGTCGCGACTAGCCGCGATGAGCTATTCATACATCACCTAGTCTGGAGCTATAAACTGACCGAAGCAATTTCTTACAAACGTCGCAGCTTTCAGGATGCGAAGGATAGACCCGTTACTTTTGACTTGTGTTTTGAAATGTATTATGACATTTCGCAATCTAAATTCAAATTGACTTTCTCTCAAATTCCTTGTAATCAGACTGAGGTAGATCTATGAATTTCATCTATTGTAACTATAAATAGGCACAATGCCTATTCCCGACATATGGGTTTTTGCAGTCTGTCGGTTTTATTAAGAATTCTTGACGTTTCCGAGTAGACTTTAAAATTGCGCCATAATTATCTTCGTACTCTTAAAGACTACGAAGTTAATTAGGTTAAAGATATTTTCATTTTCAAAATCAAAGCTTTCAAGATCAAATTCTGAGAAAACCGGCAGTCTTAAGTTTCGCAATTTTGTCGACGCTATTAAGTTCGGCGATTCGCCAGCATTTATTGATTGTTAATTTGATAGATTAGAACTACTTTAATCGGTATTTCAGGGGACTCCCCGGTACCGGGTAAAGTTTTAAGAAGTTACATTATTGTATCACAATTTACGTAAGTTATTTTTTGTTTTTGTTGATTTTATCGATGTATAATCGAATGCCAAATCATACGCTCCCGCGTAGGAATGTTCCTTAGACAAATTTTACATATGGTGCCTAATAGACGTAGGATTTTACGGTTTTAATGCCTGTAGCCCGGTTTTAACATTTTATGGGCTTTTAACGTATTCGGTCACATTTGGAAAATTTTATAGCATTTTAGATCGTCAAATCATGAAATGTTGATTTTAACGGTGTAATGGCTTGTATTTGATTTTAAAGGTATACAATCAAACTGTTATTACAAATAAACTATTTAAATAATGAATGCTTGTTTTCTTTGCTTGTTCAATATAAGCGGGGTGGAGCAGTGACTACTCGTCACCGCTCCGCTCGCAATATAAACGTCGCTGGACCGTCTGCATCTTGCGCGGTTCTGCTTTCATCACCTCTTTTTTTCTCCTTGCACCTTTGGTGTAGTGTCAATAATCATTTCATCACACTTGCACGTAAACAGTATCTAAACATACAGGTTAACTTGGCCGTAATGCCCCATATAAAACCCTCGAGTTTTCTTTTTGTCATGAAACCCAAGGTCGGTATGTTTTTTTTCTTATTTATAGCACAGCACACAGGTCATGCAAGTTCAAACAAGGAGTTTACACGCAATGGAAAAATTGTCTAAAAATGTTATCTAAACAGGAATTTCATTGCTATCTCGCTACATGTTACTTAAATACTCGACGAATGTTCTTAATAATCGATTTAAGTAGTTTTTTGTATCAAAATGTCGATATTTTTTTACACTCCGTGTTGGCTGTATACCTACGTAAGTATTTGCCTTTAACGTTTTTGAACCTGTGTTGTGGGCCAAAAGCCCGCCATCCACTTCAAAAAAAGTTCACGAATTTCGTAATTATAGTTGTGCTGACTTGTGTATTAACCTTTTCGACGCTATGTCGGATATAAAGTCTAAACTCACACGCCAATGACAGCTAAACACCAGAGCTAACATCAACCTTACCTCATTGACATTCCAGTCTATTTTGCGCTGTCAACCATGACGGATATTTCCGTCGTTGGCGTTGAACCAGTGGTGCGGATATATCCGTCAATGGCGTGGAAAAGGTTAAAGCTATAATTCATAATTATTTACTCGCTAATGTGATGAAAAACATTGTATGTTTCACGGGCGGTACGGGAATTACGAACTTCGACTCAGAAAGCCCTGTCTCCGACTTCGGGCTTCTACTAGAGCCTCTGTACAGTTCCGACTGTACATGTTTTTAGCTTACGTTGTGACCTACTTAAGGCCGCGCGGAGTTATATTAAAAATAACATAAGTATTAAAGTTAGTGCCAACTTGATACTCGCACGATAAACATCAACGGTAGGAACGACCAATTATTTTACCCATTAATTTGGATATCTGTAACCATAATAAACCAGTTTTACTTTAACTCAACATCTTCGTTCTTTCAACAAACTCCAACACCCACAATCGAGTGTAAGGGCTAACTGGCTCCTACAGCCTCTATCGTAATTCTTTACTTACCGCCCTTAATACACAATGTACGATTATACTTTCATGTGCTTTATGTAACGTTAACTGCAAACTGCAGTGCGAGCACAAGAAGGTACGTAGATTTTTGCCATGAACCAAAAGCTGCAAGAAAATAGGTATGAGGTAATCTCTGACACGATTTAAAAAATCTCTATTACGCCCTGTTTAGGTACACTTTAAGTGAAAGTGTGAAGTTCATACATTTGCTACTTGCTACTTGACAGCGAATGTATGAACTTCACACTTTCACTTAACAAAGTGTAAACAGGGCCTTATATCAACTAGGGCTGGCTATTTTTTAGGGATAAATTAACTCGCTCGCAGTGGCGAGCTTTGACTTGGCTAAGCTTGGGTGCTTAAGGCAAATTTTTGGTGCTATAGTGGTCCCGTAGGCCTCTCCTAAAAGCTCTCCTCGTAAAGCGATTGGCGCAACGCGCAACATAGCATAAAGTCAAGTCGGACATAACATAACCCGTCCTGGCCCCCGTCGGGGCGGGTATGCATAGGAATTTCCCCAGGGGCAAAAAAAAAGATTAGTCTCGTACGGATAATTTAGTTATTTAGCCGACCAGCGAGTATTTTCACAAACAATGTGTCTGAACAACGAAAATTTAGTGGAGTAGTATTCTCCTCAACTTCGACTAATGTACTCTGTACGAGCCTTTAGCTTGCAGTGCATGCAGTCCTTAACCAATGTAAATCGGGCTTTATCGATGACAGTTTTAACAGTTCAGTTAGCAGTCAAATCAGTCCTCCAGCATGTTTATGTATTTAAGACTTTATTTCCCTATAAAAAGGTTTATCATTGTCTAATACCCACCCATAGCACAAGCCTATAGTTGGGATTGGGGTAAAACACCTGGTTATCGGGATCCAAAATACAATTTCGTGACACCCGCCCCATAATTCACCATCCTGACAATGAAAGGTGACAGGTGACAATTCGGTATTCATTGCAGAGTTGACAAGTTTTACCATCACTGGGATTCATATAAGCTATTCCATGTACACTTAAATGTCACCTGTCGCCTGTCATTGTCAGGGTCCTGAAATAGGGGGCAGATGATTGGAGATTTACCAACCGTGTCAACTTGAAAAGTCAAATACTCACAGGGTGTCACAAAAGGTGCGTTAATATTAGGTTATTTTGTGGAAGATTAGCAAGGTAATGAAAGTCTGTATAGTTGTGATAGTATATTCAGTCGTTGGCGGTCATGCTGAGCTCGAAGCTCATGCTCATGTCGGAGTGGTCGGTGGAGTCGTCCCGCGCGGCCGCGACGGGCGGCGCGGAGATGACGATGGGCCCGAACGGGAACTGCGGGATCTCCTCCTCTGTACAAACAAATCTCATTTAGTCCGGCTGTATAGTCGCGGCATAAAAGGTCTTAAGATCTCAACAGTATTGTTAAGTGACGAACGTTTTCATTTCGCGACTGCATACTGTTTGAAAAGTATCATTATCAAAACGCTATATTTCGTTAGTGTTAAAAAAAAGATTAAATATAACATAACGTTAAGCTAGATCACAATGAAATTAATGTCGCAACAAAACCAGAATAACGTTATGGATTGCGCGCTGCTGCCAGTTTGTGTTGTTAATGCCCTAAGTCAAAGAATCGTGACGCATAGTAGATGAGCGGCAATAACGGCCACTGCTATATTGTACGAACCAGCGAAATTAAGTGGAGTAAAAGAGGTGACGTATATACTTAATTTTTGACGATGTTGATTTTGTTGTGATGTAGCATGTTATGAAAAAAATACGATATACGATATTATAAAACAAAATTATAAAACTAACTAACTAAACATAGTTATGAGAAATATCGTTATCATAACGCTATCAACGTTCACGTGGCCTACGCATAGACACATGCAATACCTACCAAAACCGGTTTCACAAACTAAACCACAAACGCTTACCAGTCAAAGTGGTGTCCAGTTTGTCCACAATAGCGTCTAGCAGCGCTACGGCCACAACGTCGTCCGGGTCCCGGGAGAGCGCGGCGTGCAGCACGTCGGCCGCCTCGCGCTCGCGGCCCAGCAGCGCCAGGCACAGCCCCATGGCGGCGTAGGTGGCGGCGCGCCCGGGCCGCAGCGCCAGCGCCTGCTCGTGGTACTGCAGCGCCTCCGCGAGCTGCCCGAGCTTGCGGCACGCGTGCCCGAGCGCGTCGATCGTGGCCGCCCAGCGCGGGTGCAGGTGCGAGCCCTGAACAACCAATGGGAGGTGAGGTTACACATGTCACGATACGGTAACATAATAGATATATCAGGTAGACTCACGAGTAGCTAAAATGATATGATTCACACCTTAATTAGAATTTCAATGACTTCACTACATAGTATAAAACAAAGTCGCTTCCCGCTGTCTGTCCCTATGTATGCTTAGATCTTTAAAAGTACGCAACGGATTTTGAAGCGGTTTTTTTAATAGATAAAGTGATTCAAGAGGAAGGTTTTTATGTATAATAGATACTGTTTTACGTACGAGTTTTACAGAAACCGAAGCGAAGCGAGGGCGGGTCGCTAGTAATATATAAACAAATCGAACTCTAATTTTATAGATTGAAATTAGCTTTAAATTTCGAATTGGATCGCTATAATTCTAAAGTAGAGTTCGAATGATGCTGATAAATTTCTTTTACCTCGGACGTGGCGTGTCATCTCAGCCATGGTACATCTCCTCGGGCGTGGCGTGTCACCTCAAACATGGTATATGACCTCGGGCATGGAATATTTCCTCGGGCGTGGCGTGTCACAACGAGCGTGGCGTGTAACTTTAAGCGCAGCGTGTTACCCCTCAGGCGTGGCATGTCACGACGAGCATGGCGTGTCACTTTAGGTCCTGGCGTGTGACCATCGGCGTGGTGTGTTACCTCGGGCATGGCTTGTCATTTATGGCGTGGCGTGTCTCTTATGGCGTGACGGCGTGTCACCTTAGGTCGTGGCGTGACACCTAGGTGGCGGCGAGTGACCTCTCGCACTGCGTGTTACCTCTGGCGCGGCGTGTCTGAGCGCGACCAGCCACAGGTCGCGCGCGGCCTGCGGGTGGCCCGCGTGGAAGGCCGCGGCGCCGGCCTCGTGCGCCACGTGCGGCTCCAGCACGACGCGCGCGATGCAGTCCCAGCCGCCGCCCGCGACCACCAACTCGTCCGTAAGCTCCGGCGCGGGCTGAAACGTCAGAAAAAAACAGATAAAAGCTAAAAGATCAAAACCGACAGTGGAAAAAATAATGGATACAAAACATAGCAAACGTGCATTGGTTAGGTTTAATAAAAATACTGAAAAAGTAACAGTTTCTTAATAGTTATTTATGTGACTGATGCATAATAAACACACACGAGTGTGTTATGTATTTCATAATCAAATCACACGAGTGATTTAATGCCTAATTATGCATACAGTCGCATACATGCATACATTTATCTACATGCTTATCATACGTTTTCTACAATATATGAAAACCTTTATCTGTAGTTTCCCTGTATGCAACTACATCGATAACCGATACTTTAATGACATGTAATACTTTAATGTTAACATTAAAGTACAACTACAGATACAGGTTTTTTAATATAGGACATTTCGCTCATTGAATACAAAACGGACACATTCCAAAATAATTTGCTATTCCATTAAAAATCGTATTCCAACCGCTTCTAATTTTAAAATGCAACACTGACTCATTTCGGATTGTGTCCGTTTTGTATTCAATGAACGATTTGCTTATCGGTAGCCGGTCGTAAAACTAAGCCACAACTGTAGCAGCTGAGCAAAGTTACATGTCGAGCCGCCACCAATTAATTTAGGATCAGAGCATGATGATGGTGATGATTCGCTTATCTTTTCTGAAGTTATGACATAGATGTAGATGAAATACATTATGACTTGCGATAAATATGACCTAAGACTTATAATATAAGTTATGATTTTATGATTATGACCCAAAATAATTATGACAGACGATATACATTATTATCTTTTCACGCCACTATCTTATCCATTAACCTACCGCCAAACAGCAGTGTTCGCATTATTGTGTTCCGGTTTGGGGATAAGACAGCCGGTGAAATGACTAGCATAGAGGCATTCCATCTTAGCCTCAGGGTTGGCAACGCATTTGCAGTCTTAGGATTGCATGGCAGTCTTGTGAATGCAAATGTCTATGGGTCACAGTTTCCACTTACCATCAGGTGGCCTGTGTGCCCGTTTGTCTTCTCTATGCCAAAAAAAAAAAAAAAAAAACTGCTCAGAAATGTGGCGAAAGATGGTCTGTACTTTCTAACCTTTACATCAATTTACAATCGCGGAACGAAAAGGTTGACCAGTTTCCAAATAAATTAATTTACGCGTTGCAACCTTATGTTACCTTTTTAAACTGTGTAACAGGCGAGAGAAATAATATTGAACCAATAGTGGTTGTTGTTTATACATGACCATAGCAACCCTTTTGTTATGACGAATAAAGACTAAGTTCAGTTAACCTGTAAAGTATGAATAAAACCATGGAAGCCATTTTAATCAAGTCTCTTTATTCTCTTTCGCACACGGGGGTTACTGTTATTGTCTATCTCGCTCGCACACACCTGTCTAACATAAAGCAGGTTGCACCCTTACAATAACCAATAGTGGCTGTCGTTTATACGTGACCATAGCAACACTTTTGTAACGACCAATAAAGACTTGAGTTCAGTTTGAACCAATAGTGGCTGTTGTTTATACGTGACCATGGTAACCATGTATCTGTGGGCCATCTAGTGAAATGACATTCATTATGACGGAATGTGTCATGCTCGGTCGATAAGCAGATACTGATAACTTTTACTGAGCAAGCAAAAACAGATCGGTGGTCAACCTTTTCATTCCGCGACTGTTCTATTGTTTGAAGATTACCTACTATTTATTCTGTGTTTTTACTTATATTTTCATTCGAATGTAAAAAAAAATCATTTATGGTCTATGAACTCAGACTGCATCATACGCTACCTTTTTGCTGTGCCGAACTTGGATGATACGACGGTGTCTACACGCGTCAAAAACCCAGTAACGACGTGCTCAAGTTGTGTTCCGGTTTGATAATAAGGCAGCTGGTGACAAGGCACTTAATCTTAGGCCACTTGGAATCTTGATTAAATAACATTACCCTTTCCAGCACTTAAAAATTACTTAAAAAAGTCGTTAATATCTAAAGCGTACTATAGGGTCGAGGACTATCTAACAGATAAAAATGCTTGGCCTAAACCCGAAACTTAGTCATTCATAATTTGTAAAATTGCAAAGTTGTTTGTCTAGGGGACACCGTTGATGTGAAAGCATATCAAACTTTTATTTGGTTGTCCTGTGTTTTTTTTTCTCCTCTCCCCCCCCCCCCCTTTGTCTTTCTCGTAATATTTTTGACATGTTTTCCTGCTGAACTACGCATGCTATTTGATATTATATTTAATTTAATATTTATTGCTTTATTTAATGCTAGATTAAGTAGTACCATTGTAACATGTTTAAAAATGACTGACTGCTGAGTTTCTTGCGGCGTTTCTTCTCGGCAGTGGTCTCCTCTTGGGAAGCGCTGGTAGATTCATGACGTGTAAAAGTGCCCGTGCGGCCTACTTACTGAATAAATATCTTTTATCTTATCTTTTAAATAAATACCTCGGCAGTGGAGTGCAGGGTGGCAGCCCTCATCAGGAACCGCTCGCACATGGTGAAGTTGTTGAGTAGCGCGCACTCCACCCCGACGTACAGCGGCGGGAGGTGACTGCCCGCCATCAGCTGACTCGCCTGGAAACGACATTGTTGCTAATGTTACAGATTTAAACGAGACGATGTCGTGAAAGACTGTTAGAATTGTAGCAAAACTGCATTGAATTGTATTACAATATGTGTAATAGTTAGTCATTTGCTAAGTGTACACAAACAGACAAATGCTTTTATTAGGTTGGGGTTAAAAATGTAAATCTCCTCGGTATACCTCCGCTTCATAGGTCACAAATGACACAGACGGTCTTCTGCGATCTGGATTTCAATAACACCGCCGATGTGCCTGTTGTTTGGATATATTATGTAAACTGGAAGAGATCCCTTATAGGGATCAGTTCGCCATTGTACACGTTAAGTTTATGAACGAATTTGTATTATATGTGCAAAAAAGAGTTTACATACATTACATACACACATATTGAACTTGGTCATATCTCGACTGTCCAAACAGGATTGATTTATTTTTCAGACATGTTAACTTTTCCGCATGATTTTCGTTGAACCTTTGATTCAATAGTTTAGTACTCATAACTACCCATTTTTTTTTAATAAATTTTGTCATTTTCAATTAATTGAATTTGACGCTGCAATCAAGCCGCGCGGAAACTATATTCATATCATTCTTTTTGATTCATGTGTGAGCGTGGCAGTATATGTGGCATTAAATAATTTAAATTTTAACTCATTGATAATTTTACAATCACTAGGTGCCAAATAACTTACATTTTAAATGCCAATAATTAGTAGTTTTACCGTATTTAAAACATTTCGTAGGAATATAGGACAATAGATTGTACAGTCACGAAATTAAATTTGGCACCCACCTTAGGTCCAAAGTCAATCTGACATTCTACAATAATAAGGTTGAGTTTCCTGAAAGTTACAAATGATTTGACATCTCTAACGACATTGACGACTTCAAGCATATTTTTCTTGAAATGGGTCTCAAATTAACGCTCGTGACCGTACCTTGAAGTAGGCAGCCATCGCCTGGTCGTGCTCGTTGTCGGCCGCGAAGCTGTGTCCCTGCGCGAGCCAGGCGCAGCCCGCGTTGGGCTCCACGCTCTTGGCCTTGCTCAGGTACCGCCGCGCGAGTTCGTTTTTACCTAGTCACATTAGTCACAACCATCTTAGTTAAACCACTCAATTAATTTAGTTTTGCCTGTGACTCATATCAAATGTTCCAGGATAAATGGTATCCAATGTCATCATCCAAAACCGGTATGCACAATTAGTTTTCTGACTCTTGGATGTATTCCTTGTATTCATGTATGTACAGTCACGATATTTAATTTGGTACCCACCTTAGGTTCAAAGACAATCTGGCACTCTACAACAATAAGGTTGAATTTCCTAAAAGTTACAAATGTGTTGACATCTCTAATGACATTGACGACTTCAAGCATATTTTTCTTGAAATGGGTCCCAAATTAACGCTCGTGACCGTATTTCTCAATATAAGGTATTTTTATCATTGTCTAGTACCCATAATCGAGCTTAGTTTGGGACTAAGGCCCGTATTAATAAACACATCTTGGCTGGGATGCCTGTCACAAGATACGTCAAAGTAAACGTCAAACCATAGAACACTGTCATTTTTGACACATCTCGAGACGAGCATTAGAGTTGAGATTAGTTTATTAATACGGGCCTAAGTCAATTGGTGTGAGATTCCCTGATAATTATTTGTTACAAAACTTTATTAGAAGGATATAGGTAACTAGCATTTGCTCGTAACTTTTTCTGCATAGTGATTGTCGGTGTTTTTTTACGAGATTAAAAGTACATTACCCTATTCTATCAAATCAATGATATCTAATTTTCCTTAAACTAGACAACATCTATGTTGAAATGTAACGTATTAGCATAGCAAAAACTATCTATATAATTATGTTAGCCCGACTTTATGTGGCTACTTTATTTAGTGAACAAGGCTTATTTCCTTCCCTGGGGCTTTCCATACATCTACTGGCTACTGGGCCTTCATTCATCAAATGTTAGTAAGGATAGTCTTAGGATGTTGTAATAAAGCCAAATGGTAGTTGCCTATGAGGTAATAGTAGCAGCCGACGGCGAACCAGGCGGGCCAGGTGAGCGGGTAGGCGTCCACGAGCGAGTGGGCGAAGGCGAACAGCTCCGAGGGTCTCCGGAGCTCCACGAGGCACGCCGCGCGGTCCGCCGCCATGCACCAAGGGTCCACGGAGTCTGCAACACAATGGTACTCAGGACGGTACTCAAAATTGATTTTGAGTGAGACGTCGAAGCAAAGTACAGTTTGTGAGTACAGAAGGTGCTTCGGGCTTGTACTTTTTTCTCACTCGCTCTTTGTGTTTTGAGAGCGAGTGAGATACAAGTTCAAACTCGAAGCATCTTTTAAGAGCCATCGCATTGTAAACGTCTTCAGAGAAAACTATATTTTCTTACGCGTGATGGCGAAGCCTATACAAGTATACAACTTATAGACTAGGTTATGTTTGTTTTATAACAATCATGAAAAGTTAAACGGATTCCGAAAAAAGAGATTATTTTACTAAAATTCGCATAAATAAAAAACCTGGGAACGAAAATTTGGACTTATGATAGAACGAAAATATAAATTCTTTATGTGATAAGTTACCCTATGTGACTGTTAATTTTAACTTTGTCTTTTACTTTGATGATGTATAAGAAAAAGGGGGAACTAAAATTTACTGTCTTAAAAAGTAACACTACGTTTAATTTTCATCGACTAAATACAAATAACCAACTAATTTTTATTAACACATTAGAAGACACGAGGAGAGTTTTCCTCTTCTCCTCGCATTGCTTCCTGTTGGGAGACGATTTTCGAAATATCCTTTTTCAATGCAATATTCCCTCAAAATTTGTAATCACTACGTTCAGGGATTTGTCCTGTGCGTGGTTATTTTATCAATCAGTCAGTAACTGACTTAAATCTGTTTACGTAACACCTGGCCATAATGTGAGTTTTATCGCACGCTGCGCGCACGGTAAAACTCGCATTGTGGCCAGGTGAAGACGTAAAATTGTGTACTCATCACGGGCAGTAAAAAAGAAAGCCCTCTATCGCATATTTACAACCCTCGCCTACGGCTCGGGTCTCAAATACCTGCGATTTCGGGCTTTCTTTCTTTTACAGCCCTTGTTAAGTAATGTACTATTTCATCACACTTGCTCGGAAAGGGTTTTATAACACGCAGGCGTTTAGGGCAGTTATAGCCGACTTAGCTCCCGCGGGAGTTATAGATTTTCATAACTCCCTAGGGAGTTATGAGTTTAGTTTTAAAATATAGACTCCACTTGTACATCATTTCAGACCAAGGAGGTGTAAAATCAGCCAAGGTTTATTTCCTATATTCAAAATTTGGCTACAAACTAATTTTACTGTTTACTTAATTAAACTTATACGGCACATTTGTCTGCAATATATTTCTATATTTTACCATTATTTCAGAGACATTTGCAGTTATTTTATTAAATTTCATTTTGAAAATTTGTACATTCTGGCAGAATGGCCTGTATTTGTCAAGTTAAAAAAAAAAGCAATTCTAGGCATTATCTGTGGAAGACTAAAAAAAAGTTGTCAAACTCTTTTAGCTTAGCGAATCGAGTTCGTTTAATTTTGTTTGATTGTTGTTTCCGAACCGTATTTTGTTTAAAGGTACGAAAAAAACATACTAAATATGACTTCCTCATCGGAAGAATCTGTAGTGATATCAACACCACCTGATTTGTTAAATGCGGCTCAACTACTCAACAATGATTTGCTGCCAGCGAAATCTAAAGAAAAGGTTTTATTTTCTATTTGTTTTTTATTTCCTCGCTAATGTGATGAAAATCATTGTGTGTATCATGGGCAGTAAGGAGATTGCAAACTCGAGTCATTAAAAGTCTCTCGTTAGCAATCCTCTTCTTACCGCCCTTGATGCACAATGTACTATTAAATGTGTGGCGGATGTAATGATAAGTGCGAGATAGTCACCCAGAGCCTTGAGCGCGCCGGCCCAGTCGCAGGCGGCGGCGAGGCGGTGCGCGCGGCACTGCGCCGCCTCCGCCATACGCGCGCGCGTCGCCCACACGCCCAGCAGCGGCTGCGGGGGGGGGGGGGGGGCATGTCACAATACTAAATACCTATAATTGCATCAAATTCTGCTGTACAGATAGACATCGTCTAAATAAAAAAAAGTGGCCAACGCGTTAAAAAAAAATGTAATAAACATTTTTAAAAAAAACGGCCTGATTGGTGGAGTTGTCCTCAAGTGACGCTCAGTCATACATGTGGCAATTGACATACA
The DNA here is from genome assembly GCA_963966035.1 of Acleris laterana. Taxonomy (NCBI): domain Eukaryota; kingdom Metazoa; phylum Arthropoda; class Insecta; order Lepidoptera; family Tortricidae; genus Acleris; species Acleris laterana. The sequence goes on along the minus strand of OZ014448.1, from coordinate 6,094,902 downwards.
TACATACAACTTATGCCTTCATTCCCAGAGTGGGGTAGGCAGAGCTACATAATTATCAACAACTGGAAAAGTGGCCATTGATTTTTATTTATATACATTTTAAGTTCAATACGGTATTTGACAAAAGTCAAATCAGCTTCTTTTTATGAAACATCAAAAACGCTCCGTTACTATGGAATTTTTATGGATTACTATCTTGTGACGTCACAATCAAACAGCCTCCTTATTGTTGGATTTTATGAATTTAAAAATCTTAAAATAGCAAAACATAAATAAAAGATTGATGTTTTCCTAGTATTTTTATAATGATTATATATTGTTAATGAAAAAACCATTTAATTTAAATGTTGTCAAATACCTTATTGAAATAGCATAAAGTATTAATTGATAATCACTACATATTATAAAACAAAGTCGCTTCCCGCTGTCTGTCCCTATGTATGCTTAGATCTTTAAAACTACGCAACGGATTTTGATGCGGTTTTTTTTAATAGATAGGATAATTCAAGAGGAAGGTTTTCATGTATAATAAACTTTGTTTTACGTACGGGTATTACAGAAAACTCACATAAACCGAAGCGAAGCGAGGGCGGGTCGCTAGTATTATTATAAATTCTGCCCTGCCGCCCGCTAGTTTACACAGCCATTACGGGCAGCCTGTCATTTAACCTTTCACGCGTCCCAGGATCCAACGTTAGTTACAGTTATACACAACCGATATGGCATACCGATGTGCCTGCGCAGATGACATTTTTTCGAAGCGCGGGAACCAATCAGCGTAGCGTGGTGGTATTTTGTGCTATTATTGGTTATTAGTGACGCCATTTTGTCGCGCGCCCGTGTGTCAATTAAAAAAATGATGCAATTTAATTTCCACTTTGTAACTATTACGTACTGCACGTTACGTTACGCCACGTTACAACTATTACGTTACGTTACGCCACGCCCAGCTGGCTGCATGTAACTGGCATGTAACTGGCATGTGGTGACTCACGGGCTCGCTGAGCGGCGGCGGCGGCGGCGCGCAGTAGCGGCTGGCGCGGTCGCAGTAGGCGGCGCGGAGCAGCGCGCCCTCCGCCACGCCCAGCTGGCTGCCGATCGGCAGGGACTCGATCAGCTCCAGCTCTGGAACGTACACTATTGTTATTGATCACCCAAGCGCTGTGTGATTAAGAGCTCAGTTAAAGGAATAGCAATAAACAACTTCTACACGCAAGGACTCGCGGGCAAAAGCTAGTAATTATAAATTTGAAAATTCGTTAACAAGTTAAAATATTTCATAACAATAACTAAATATTTCGTAACATATTGTTTTGATCACGCACATAATCTCAAACGGATTTAGATTAACTTTTACCCTATACAATTTGAAAGTTCTTGAAGGATAAATGAAAAAGCTATTGATGCACGCCGAAGGACTACTCTAGTGACACATCTGACATTGCGTCGGTGCACCTTGCTTGTGCGTGAACGCCCTCTGGCTGTGCAGCAGCGCGAGCGCCTCGACGCATGCGCAGTCGGCGCGCAGCGCGGCGCACAGCGCCTCGCACGCCGCGTCGCGCCGCTCCATAGTGCTCAGCGCGCGCGCCTGCCACACCAGTACCCCTGCCAACGCTCTCTGGAACAACCAGAAAAAAATTGCACTAGGATCTGTCCGGCGCTTCAGTTTCAAGCCTCCACCTAGCTCATCGGGAAATTAAATTTAAGTCTAATCAATTCAAATGACCGCTAAACAAACAGACAAAAAAAAAACCTGATATGCAAAATAAAAATGTCTTAATGGCAAGCACAACTCAATTTTGATGGTTATTCCTCAGTCATTAGTAAATAACATGGCTTGCAACTTTATTGTGTGAAACTTGGATATTACTGTTCAGATTACTTTCTAAAAATTGTATATGCTTTTTTTTTACTATGATTGTTGAGACATAACACAATCACCCGATCTAAGGAACACAAGTGGACACAGTTCCACATTAAAATTAGACATGCGCCGAATATTCATTTGGTTTTCGGTATTCAGCGTATTCGGCATGTTTTTCACTCGCTGAATATATTCAGTTTGAGTATTTCTATTTTCTTGGCTACATGACGGTATAGATATAAAATAAAATAAAATAAAAATAGCCTTTATTACCGAAGTCCCACATATACCATTCTTAATATCTATATCTATTCCTAATATCTATATTTAATAAATGTATCTATTGTCCATCGACAACTTCAGCTTGTCTTCCGACATAGGCCTCTTCCAAAGTTTTCCATTGTGTCCGGTCCCTTGCTTTTCTGAGCCAGTCTATTCCACCTATCTTTTTTAGGTCATCGGACCATCTAAGAGTAGGTCTTCCCCTTTTTCTTTTGTAAGCTCTTGGGTACCACTCCACAATGTCCTTAGTCCACTTTTCCATATGTTGTCTGACCATGTGACCAGTCCAACGCCATTTTTGTTGTTTTATTATTGCATTTACTCTTTTACATTTCGATTTCTCTTTAATTATTGATAATCTAACTTTATCTTTGAGTTTTATATTTAGCACTTTACGCTCTATGTTGTTTTGACAAACGCCTAGTTTTTCGCGTTGCTTTTTTGTTAGTGCCCAGGTTTGGCATCCATAAGTTATTATAGGTATTATGCACATATTTACCACTTTAAACTTCTGACTTGTTGGGATTTCTTTTGCCTTCAAAACCTCTTTTAAAGACCAAAACTTTCTCCATGCATTTGACATTCTTTTTTCAATTTCCTTATTTGTCTGGTCTAGGGGTGATATTATTTGCCCAAGATATACATATTGGTTTACATATTCTATAGTGTTTCCGTTAATTATAATTTGCTCTTCAGTGCTATTAGTCATTAATTTTGTTTTAGACATATTCATAGTATAGATATACATACAACTAAAAGACAAAACTTCTTATGTAAGATTTATGTTATATTAAGTCAAAGAATTTTTAATTTTTATGAAGAATGTGTTAAATAAAGCTAATAAAATAAAGCAATTAAACTTCAAATCAACATTTATTTAGAAACCGCAACTGAAAGGTGCCAGGCGGTGAGGTACGGCTCGTATCTAGACAGCAGCAACACAAAGCGTACATGTTAGAACCTGTTTACGCAGGGAGCAAACCCAAACCATGAAATGGTAAACCGGTCGGCCGAATATCCGGTTCAGTAAAGGTTAAACTGAATAGTATTGGGTATTCGGCTTTTCAGTGAATCCACTATATCGTATATTTTATTTTACTCACATTGTGTGTCTGATCATTGCTCTTGGGCTCCAAGATGGCAGGGTCGCACTCCTCCATGACAGAGAGGGCTATGGAGGCCTCCTGTGCCGCGAGGTGCGCACGCATCACCACCCCCAGGCACAATAAGTGGTGCCTGAAGCATTTAAAAAAGGAAAATTAAATTTCTGACAAAATAAGCATCAAAAGCCGGCAGCAAGCATAATCACATTTCAAATGAAATTGTTTATCAACAACTGGCATACAAAGAAACAAACAATAAAAAACTGACTTGTGCAACTTTGATCAACCTTATAAATAAGCAAATAAGGGCTATCACTGGTAGCTCTGGCTGCACAAAGCATGTGAGTGGACAAAACACTATTAGGTATTTATCCATATTTCTTTATTAACAAAATATACACCAGAAAGTATGTCATTTTACACAAGCCCCAAGGTGTCTGGCCCAAGCTGCTAGCAAGGTACAAGACTCGGGATAAGTACATACAGCTTCATACCCATATAACTGAGTAAGTATTCAATTTTAATCTTTTGAATAATATTACCTATACCTATAGCTTCAATGCTAAGTGACGTAATCAAAAAATAAATAGTAATTGAACATGCAATCTTAATGCCATGCATCTGACCAAAGAAAATTATAAAACAAAGGAATATTTAAAAACACCAAAGCAAAAAATTCAAGTTTCCACACAATATGCAGATACAATAAGTAAAAAGCACTAATTAGTTCAAAAATTGCAACTTTCCACACAATATACGTCTACAAAATGTACCACTGTTTGAGCAGATGTAAAGGGTGGTCCAGATATAGAGGCCGCCTGTGAAAATGTCGATTGCGTTTAAACAAAAAGAATGAGACAAAATATGAATACCGGGTATTTTTCTAGTTTTATTTTCAGGAAATACGTAAATAATATTATAGCCCAACGGGTCCTTGTTTGGCACATTTCAGCAATTTGGAGCGAAAGCGTTTAAACAGTGATTTTCCAGATTTTTCCGCGATTTGCTTAGAAATCCGTTTCCAGATACTCTTCATTGCTGGTATGGTGGTAGCTGGTTTACTTAAGTCACAATATCTCTGCTTACAAAGAGCCCAAAACTTATCGATCGGCCGAAGCTGTGGCACATTTGGCAAGTTGTCTCGTTTTGGCATAATAGGATTCTTGCCTTTTAGTTCCTTAAGAACAGGTTCAACATAATGTGACGTAGCGAGATCTGGCCAAAACAAAACAGGCCTTTGGACATTTAGCTTTCGAATTAAAGGCAATAATCGCTTCTTGAGACACACTTCTAAGTATATTTCGCCGTTTACAGTTCGGTTAGTCATAAAGGGCCAGAAATGAGCCCTTCTTCAGAGATGGCCTGCCAAATCATGAAACGGCTTTCAAATTTCCCAGTTGGGAGTAATATCTCTTCGATAGGAGTCTCCTGTTCATCATCCGACATGTAACGTTTATCTCCTGATACTTGCGACGGATCTAAAGGCACGTAGGTTTCGTCATCTAAAACGAAGAAGTAATTTCGTCCGCTCGGAATACTGTCCTTGTAAAGCTTAGCTGCACCTTTAATACACCGATCAATTTGATTTTGATTGTATTTCGGGCTGCGTCTCTTCTTCCTCCTCCGAATTCCAGCAGCTTTCTTCGCTCGCCGGTACGTACATAGACTCAGTCCCAGCTCTCGTGACGCGACGCGGTCAGATTTGCTACGATTCTGTCTCGCTTTCCTCAATCTTTTTTTTTCAATCTAGGAGTATTTATAGTCGGTTTTTGACCCGGAAACCGCTTGAATCCCACTTGTAGACCGTCTACGTACCGATTGATCACATTTCGGATAGTCCGGTCAGGTATATTTAGCTTACGAAAGTGATGCAAAGTTGGTAAACGATTTTCAGAGTGATGTTTGTAAAACTCTACTTTCAACTTAGTTCGGTATTCGGGCTCAGCACGTTTCATTATTATATAATTTGTCGAATAATGCTACTGAATTGCAAACTAGGATAAATGGTTATTAAAATTCATTTGACATTTATTTCAATTATTTATTCTCGTAGTCATAGTAACTGCGAGAAAATGCGGCCTCTATATCTGGACCACCCTTTATTTAAAAAAACCACACTCAATTGAAGATTTACTGTTGGTTAAATAGATTTCTTGATCAAATAGATGTAGGACACATAGAAGTTGTATTTATAATTGTACCTGTGCAACCCCCTAGAAGTAACCGCATATGCTGCCCTGTGGTACTCCCCCCTTGCCAGCATAGCACTGGCCAGCAACCACACATCATCTCCACTGGCCGTGCCCATGTCACTGCCAGCCGCCGCCGCAGCGTCTGCCCAAAATAAAGCACTAGTCCATAGACCCTGAAGAAAAATACCAAGTTTAGATTGTTTGAGGGAAAAAAACAGCCCATTTACTAAGAATGTTGTTATAGTCATCATAACCTATGACAGTCATCCAAGTTGAGTGTTAATAATAGAGAAACTGCAATTAAACATAAGAATAGCTTCAGCTTACAAGTTCAGAGTATTGTTTCACCAGTGATCTCATAAAATCAACGTTGAGGGAATCGACATCGGTACGAGAAGTAGATTCTGCTTTTGCCATTTCAAAGAAAGTAATTATACTTTAACTAGAATAAATTTTACTATCACACGATAGGAACTGGATAACTTTGATATACTTAAGTTTTATAATATTTATGCGTCAAATCTACGGTATTTGAACTTAAAATATGTAAGACTCCCTGAGTTTTCGTTTTATCCCGCCGACGACTTTGACATTTCTTTTTTTTTATACCGTAAACAAAGCAGAACAACTTTTTATAAAGGTCGTACCCTACTAAAAAACAATCACGCGTTATCAAGGTTGCCACACTAACAATAATGTAAAATCATAGACTATAATAGTCCACTTGCGGGATGTGGAGCGCGTATCCGAGCTGGGTATTAAGATGTTAAAAAAAACGACACACACATTTATCTTTTCTCTTGCTCTGACTCACCCATTAATTAGTTTACTTCCGAATTATAAGTGACCCGTGTTTTCGGTCGGGTTACACCCCATGCTGCTGACATTTGACAGTTTGAATCCTGATGACGGATAGGAAAAGGTTATAAACAGAAAAAGAGGGAATAATAGGCTGTTTTTTGATAAATTACCAATTTGACGGAGTTTATTGACAACGGATAAGAAATTAGTGTAATTGCTTTACATAAATATTATAAAGTTTATTTTCGTGACCTGCCAGATAGCTCAAAAACCGCAACGTGTCCTAGGTTAGGCCGTTAGTGAAACATGTTAGTACAATTATTTAAAATAACATGACTGAAAGAAAAATGTGCAAATTTTACAATTTAAACGTGCCGGAGCGACGATCTGGAGAAAGCGGTGGTACGCAACAACATGGGAACAGTGAAGAAGAAGATCGGATTATCGAGGAGGCGATACCGCCAGTGGTGCCTCCCCACGAGCACAAACTCGAGTACAACTACTGGATGTGGTTCTCGCGCAGAGGTGCCGCCGCGCGCTCCGGCTATAGCCAGGTAAAACTAGTCCTTCACTCTGAAATTTGAGCTCTTGTTACCCTGTAAAACCTTATAGGTATTATACTACTTCTAGAGAGGAGCTGTATACAAAGAATAGATTGTATCCATTATTATCATTGTATTGCTTTATTATGCCGTGTCTACTGTGGTGTATCTATTTAAGTAATTCTTGATCTCTTTTCTATTATTGTCTGTGACAAAACATTTTTTATTTAACCTTTTTTTTTGTCTAAACTCACACGCCAATGACAGCTAAACACCAGAGCTAACATCAACCTTACCTCATTGACACTCCAGTCTATTTTGCGCTGTCAACCATGATGGATATTTCCGTCGTTGGCATTGCACCAGTGGTGCGGATATATCCGTCAATGGCGTGGAAAAGGTTAAATGAGATTTTGTTGCTGTTTAAGCAGGTACATGATTATAATTTATAACAAATTTTGAAACTAATGATTTTTCTTTCATGCACGGCTAGTGCCGGATCTGTACCAAACATAAATAGTACTATCTTTTTAAGTATATTTTATATGGGATCAACCTTTCTTGTGTTTTCCGTATTACCTACACCTAGGTCAATGTATGGTTATTCCTGCAATAGAATGATGTTTCTAAGAGATCCAAAAATATAGTTATTTTGTTTATTGGTTTAGGCAACAATGTGTTGCATAAAGCTATGTAAATTGTGTTTGTTATATTTATAATAGTAAAAAACTTATTTATTATGAGACCAAGTGTTGTGAATTTAAATACAATATTAAATTATCCAGTTGAAAAGATGTAAAAATAAATTTAGTAAAATAGGTTTTGTTCCAAATTAATTAATTAATTAAGTTATTTATTATTATTACAAACTCTTACACCCAAAGAAGATGTATGTTTATTCGGGTCATTATTTGAGCATTAGTTCCGAATCACTTTTGTGGTCACATTTTTGTAGAAGTGGCTGCAGATTTCGATTTCGTTTCTGGTTAGGTATCTAAGTAAATATCCAAAAAACATCATCAAAATATATGCCCAATTCTTCAAAAATATGTCCACAAAAGTGAGGCGGTTGAAATGCTCGAATAATGACCCATTCATAGCCCATATGTGTACATGTCAAAGTAATGATATGTATCTGTACCAATTAAAACCCTCTGCACTGAAAAACTATATAATAGTAGTAGACTTTAATTATTTATTAATTGTGAGCAGGCGCTCCGTCTGGTGGGTCGCGTGGGCAGCGTGGAGCAGTGGTGGGGGCTCTACGCGCACCTGGCGCGGCCCGCAGACCTGCCGCCGCTCTCCGACCTGCACCTCTTCAAGCTGGGCATCAAGCCCATGTGGGAAGACCCTGCTAATGTTAACGGAGGGAAATGGGTATGTTAATTGCTGATGCAACTTAAAAACTATAACTAGTGAATAGTTGGTGTCCTAATCGCTCAAAGGTTAACTGGCAGAAAACTCTTAAATGGATAAGTTCGCCCTTACCTGCTATATTTTTGTCTTTAAGTTATTGTTATCTCTTTGTACAATAAAGTGTTTACAACCATACATACTAACAAAAGACTTTATTTTTATAAAAAAAATCTTGTGAGTTCTTTTGAGTTTAATACATCTATCTTGTTATTCCATAACATACAATGTAAGTAAACGGAGTAGTCACACAAAGGTGGTTGGTGTTTCAGACTGTGCGGTTGCGCAAGACACAGACGGGGCGCGCGTGGGAGGACCTCTGCATGGCGATGCTGGGCGAGCAGTTCATGGTGGGGCCCGAGATCTGCGGCGTCGTGCTTTCAGTGCGCTTCCAGGTAGCCCTCTTTTAACAGAAGTCCCATCAAGTTATATTTCTCATTACCTGTTGCTCGTGTACAAGTTGTTTTTTATCGGGAACTGTCCAATTATTCGGGATGAGAAGTACCCTATGTCCTTTCCTGGAGTTCAAGCTATTTCTATATCAAATTTGATTAAAATACGTTGAGCAGTAAGTTGAGGCGAGAAAGCGTAACAAATAAACTAAGAAAAAGAGTCTATTTCGCATTTATAGCATTAATATAGATTGTTTAATTTAAATTCAAATTCATTTCGCTATGATGTCTTTGGCGTCCGTTTATATTTTAGGACATGTGTAAAAAATTATGCCATTCTGTCGATATTTGTCTAGACTGCATTGTCATTGGACACATCTTTATTTATCAAAATGGTGTCAACTTCCTATTTAGGCATTTAACCAATTATGAACCCATTAAACGCCACAGTCGGTAATAAACACAGACCACTTACCCTATAGACTCCGCATACAAAGGTGCCCCCGTAAGCCATGCTTATGCTCACAGAACACTAATTGGTTGCCATGGTTCTATTGGCGCGCACCACGACGCGCACACTTGATTATTCGTTGACTTTGAACTAGCCAATCACGGTGCACTTTCCGCCCCCCGCGCCCCGCCATTTTGGCTTAATGAGATACTAGACAAACTGTTCCGAAGCGGAGTCTAAAGGGTAAGTGGTCTGTGGTAATAAGTGACGGAATTTGCAGTGACCTGTCTACACTCTTTATATTTAGTTTGGGCATTATGACGTGACAAAGCAATGTATATACTGTGTCGTGTTCAGGAGGACCACCTAGCCGTGTGGCACCGGACGGCGGCGGACAGCGTGGCGGCGACGCGCGTGCACGACACGCTGCGGCGCATCCTGCAGCTGCCCGCGTCCGTGCCCGTGGCCTACAAGGAGCACCCCGCGCTGCGCGTCGACGAAGAGCGCTCGTAGCGCTGCTACCCTCACCTGGCGAAAGCTATTGGAGCGTGAAAACAGTTGTGTTACATCTGGGTGTGTATTCGGCATTGGTCTAGGTGTTAACCTTGTACCACGTTTGACTACAGTTTTAAGCGTGTTTTGTCTCCAGCACGTAAACCCTTTGTCATGTATTGCCAAATGCGGCGTTCAAGACATTAAAACTTGTCAAGTATCGGTCTACTATCCCGGTCCAATGCTGAATGAAGGCCCAAGATAAGCGCGTTCTGTGAACTTTTTAAATCATATAGATTGGAGGCAATAATGCACGAAAACTGCTTACGTAGGCAAAAATGAATTGATTTGATACTATTTTGACAGATGTAAAAAAGTGTAAATAGCCTGGATGAGAGTTCAGTTTCAATTCAGAAATGCAATCTCTGGTCTCTTTCAATTGATCGCATTAACCATAATGTTTTTCGTTCACCATGTAATAATAGGGGCGGGGATTTGTTTATGAACGAGTCTAATCTAAATTTACAATTAAAAATAGTGATGCTGAATATCAATCTGTAAAAAACCCCTTCACCACCCAATCAAAAATTGCTCTTCTATCTTGGGATTAAAAACCGTCAGTCACATTCCAATAGCCCTTCCAGCAGACAACAACCAAGTTCACGTATGCTCCTTCCTATCAACGTTGGCATAAACTACCAAAGTAATTGGTATTAAACTCACTTCAAGACCAAGGGATATAATAATATATTAATTCAAAACCGTATTGATTCCAAAAAATACTCTTATAAGAAATTGAGTGCCATTAAATCTGCATATAAATAATATTTTTTAATAAAAACTTGTTGTTCCGTGGCTTAGCCAAGTTATAATTGAACAGGAAATCACTTGCTAAGTTACTAATAAAGTATGTTCCATTAGCGATCCTGTTAAAATTCACGAGGTCTATGAATGACGGTTTGGTTGAGAGTGTTGCGACCGCCATGCTTAATTCAATTGGAACCTTTCCTATTCCTTCTTATTCACGTCCCTATAAAAGAACCAACTTAAAAGCTAATGAATTAGAGTGGACATTCAATTCCACTTTACCATCTATTGTAACTACTCTCTTAGTTAAAGCCTTTTATAACACTACAATTCTTAGTCAGTCAGTCAGTCAGTGGAAGAAGCGCCTTTCTTCATGTTTTACTAGCTCTCGTAATAAGGAGTAAGAATGTAGTGCTTGATAATCACTCCTTATCATTTTGTATATTATAGTGGCGCATTCACTACTCTGCAGGGAGGATACGCTTGCGAGCTATTCATGGACTTGCAAGCAGGATAGTGAATGGACCGCCGAGCACTGTTTTATGTCTTGTCATTGTGTACTTTTCTTTGTTGTGTTCAAATAGATTCCCGAAAGAACTCTCAGTGTAATATTTTCACTATTATAAATACAAAATGTATTATAATGTATGGTCATAGTTAATAAGTTTGTCGTATGATTTCGAAAATGTAACTAATGCCAGTAGACATGTATTGGTTGTTTTTAAAAAGTAGATGTATTGAAAGTTTTAAATATGTTGACTGAAATGAAATTGAGTGAGATTCCGAATTGTTTTATATCCATTGTTCCATCCACCATAGCCGGCATGTAAACAGTGGTGCGTTGAGCGAACTTCACGTTTGTGAGATAATGTGGCTACTCGCGTCCCTGCCGGCAGGCCAACAGAAAGTGACCCGCAATAAGAAATCATGTGTTTGTATTTTACAATCCTTTAAAGTTGGCTTAGCAGATAGGACGGGTAGTGTACACACCAAAGCGCCCTCTTGCGGAATCTCGATGAATATGTCGAACCGATCATTGTTTTTTTATGCCGTGATCCAGCATAATTATTCTCACAACTAGCATGCGCCGCAATAATGTACATAATAGTAAAATTAAAAACAATAAGAACACTTATTTGTAAATGTTACTGTGAGAATGGGCATGTTGGATCTTCCCCCAGCTGACGCCATCTTGTACAGTAATGTTGGTTTACTGAAAATAAAGAATCAGCCTTTGTATACTTTCAAACGTAGTTTTATTCCGAAGTTATTCGCCGGAGAACAAGAGAAAAGAGATACCAACAGTAATATTCTTCGAAGCCTATTCACACCAATACCTATAAAGTACAGGTAAAATGAACCGATTTAAAAAAAGGACACCAATTCAGGGTGCGGCTCCACTGAGGCGGAGATGAGCGAAGCGAGGCCAGAGGGGCTCTATTGCTTAACGCACTCGCAATCGCAATTGTTTTCATTTTGAAAATCGAAGGCTTGTCTGCATACAATATGAAAACAATTATTGTTCCGCTTTGAAGTCAATTGAGATTGCGAGTGCGTTAGGCAGTAGCCACGCGGGTCGCTTGTAATGCCCTTGGACTCCCTCGGCGATATATCACGCAAAATAAAAGGGATACGCGAACAACACTAAAAAAAATTGTCTAGAAAATATACTTTAATACATCAAATTTCAACAGACACTTGTTAGATGAAATAAAAATAAATGATAAACCATTGCAGACGTTATTTGACTACTGAACAATCTCGTTAAGGGTAAAACTAATTATTATCTATAAAATCTAAAAAAAAAAGCTACCTAATATAATCTTTATACTAAAGCTGTGGACACAGAAAGACGTTTGCGGCGTAGGCTTGTACGAGTCAATACGAATAAATACATTTACAGACAAATTTTACTAATCTCTTCGTTTCTGACAAGCAAATGAATTAACTTTTTTTACAGTTTAAACGACATAACAACTATGGTCTTTATTGCCAATAAATAAAACAAATCAGCAACTCTCCCTATATCCTGCGAATGTTGACTCGTACATTCCTCGCCTAATTGACCTTGCGCTACATTATTTAGGCCGTAGGTACATCGTATTTACGCGCCTATTTCGTTTTCCAATTACAGACTAAAAATATATATTTTACAGTCTCTGAAATTAATCAATCAGTCTAAAAAATATAAGAATATATTTAACATAACTAGTGAAGAATGAATTTATACTTAAAAAAAGACAGATTCATAAGATCAAAATATTTCTGAATACAATAATATTTTTCACATTTCGATGTACGGCGGGTATTGCGATCTTACTTTCTAGTTTCAACTAACAAACGACTGTGGAGTTGTGGGTGAACCTCGACATTAATCTTTAGGGAGTATGTCCCTGGTGATACATCAGATGCTCTGGTTAGATGAAACTATCTATTCACGTGTAGGTTTAGCAAAGGGTATGAAATCGGAACAAGTATTTTTTCAAAAACCAGCCCATTTATTGCGGTAGCTACTCTTGTCTTTAATTAACTTTTTCCTCGAATATATTCATATGAAAAACAAAATTCTAAAAAAAACTTGCGTGCGACAAGAAATTAATAAACAAGATTAAATTAGTTACCAGATTTAACATACGTTGATCAAGTTCGATCGAAAACTTCGCCAGAAATATTTTAAAGATCTTGTGGCTAAATAACAATAATAGCAATAATAGCAGAAATCGCTCGTGTCAAAGAACATACACAGAAACATAAGAGTTTTAAAACCATCATACAATAAATAGCTATATGACTTTTTATACATTAATTACAAATATTGTGCATGTCCACAGCCTATACTCTGACATTCAGACAAAACGCCTAAGCCTTAATTTTACAATCACTCACGGCACACCAGACCACGGTGCATTGATCACTATTTCTTCTATTTATGGTCTGTAATCAATAATCATTGATTTTACAGCCAAAAGTTAAGGTGACAAATCATTTTTGACTTTTGAGTTAAACACAGAAAATATGGTGTTTTTGAATGCCTGGTGTGCCATGAGTATTTGCAAATGCTAATATAATAAACCTAACTTATTTTACTTTCTATTTACATTTGGCAACTTTGCTTACGCTACGGTGTAGTGATATGCTCGAGGCATAGGAAAATCTACTGCGATCCGTTTCCCCATTTGATATTTCATCATTATATGTTTAGTGTCATCACAATTTTTAATGATATTCGTTTCCTGATATTTTATATACTCTTAACTGAACAGTGATTGATTAGTGTGGAAATTGTTAGATATCGAATTTCTACGGTGATTTCTGCGATTCGGTAAATTTGGGCTAGCATGCTGCTGATACTAATAAAATGATAGTCACAGAGGAATCGTCAAGGCCTAGTTAACCTAAGAGCAAAAGAAATACTCGCTTCGACTCTGATATGCAAATACTCATTACATAGGAAAACTTAGTGGTTTTAAAACAGGCCCATTTCACGCATTTCACGAAACCTTAATATAATATACCATAGCGAAACCTCCGAACGAAATATCTTACAAGGAGTAGGTACAGTTTTAGGTTGATTCCCGTTTATTAGGGCTGAAGGAATACCTGTTAGCAAATAGCAGCTAGCCTCATGGTAATAAGTTAATAACTGTAGAAAGACCAAAGAAGTAACCTCAAAAGATAACTCTTAGAGGCACAGGAGAGGATCGGAAACGACCAATCAGAATGTACAAAACTTTCACACGACACATCTGCACCTAGGTCCGAACAATCTGGTTGGCTGTTATCCGTTCTCTGTTCCGCTTCGCTTAAGTGGAAACGCACCCTCAAATGTAAATTATTCGCGCTCGGCTGCCTCGTGAGGTTACTAACTTAGCCTGCATCCTTATTCCTCAACTAGTGTAGACACTCTTCAAACAATTCTCTATGGACTGAGTGCTTTATTTAATGGAACTCTGCTTTACATTCACAGGCTATTTTTTGGATAATTTTCTTAAAATTCTGGGCAATTATTCAAGAAAACAACCGCCGTCTTTTTAGAATATTGAAGACTTCATGCTAACCGAATATAATAATAAAAAAGACTAATTGCGATAGTAAGTCATTTTGTGCGACTTAGACTTGTCTCTCTCCATATAGTAACAGTTTTGGTTGTTTGAACAGAACTGTTAAAGTTTTATAAAATCTTTATTATCTTATTGATTGCTTTAGACAATATTGAACGTGAAGGAGGTTGAAATCTTGAACAATCACCGACGATCTTCAACGATCGAATCTAACCCTAACGCTAATCAATTGCTTTTAGTAACAGTTCAGCACTTCTTTCAAATAAATGAGCAAAAGTATTATGCCAATTAAAATACACAAATAATGCCAGTCTTACTACATACGGGGTTCCTTCAACTGCCATATTACAATCCAAGCAAACATTTCTTTGTGATTTATGAGACTTAAAGTAATGTTATAGTAAGAGGAAGTACAGTCGCAGTACAATTTATACTTAGTTTGTGGTTATAATTGATACTGGAATAACAGGTGTCAGGATTGACTTCTGATCTTCCTTTTACTATAGTCGAGTTAGTACCTATGTAATGTTATGCGTTGAAAAAACGTTGTGATATGTTTAATCAGCGGAATAAATGGCTCAAGCTCATCATCATCATCAACGTCATATAAGCTGAAGGACGTGGCCTGCGGGAAATAAAACTTCCCCAAGGACTCACTAAACTTTCACATCTTACAACTTTAGCGGCACTTGTATTATGACTAAGGTTGGCCAACCTTACACAAATAACCTTGTTTTGTGACATATAACTAATTTAAACTATAATGGCAAGATATGTACAAATTTATTTATATAATTTGTGATAATTTTTACATTCCAGGAACCCCAACAATTAAAACTATAAAAATAAATTTTAGTATAAGAAACAAAATATGCTTGTATAACTAAATTAGTATAAAAAATATTCATCTAAATTTTAATAGTTCATTAATAAAAGCTGTCAATAATAAAGCCTTAAATAATTAAATTCAGTATGTCAGTGAATTTATCATCATAGGTTATGGCATCTCGAGTGGGTATACACAGGACTGTTTGGAAACGCCGACTGATTAGAGGGTGATGGAACCAGTAATAAACAAGGGTCAATGATGGCCACTTCGTTCTTATTTTATAGAAGACAATTTATGACCGTATGATTTTTGATTTTTGAGTTAGTCTCCAACATTGGTGCCATCACCTTGGGTGTTTCTAAAATGCTTTAAAACCTTCCGGCTCGATCTGGAGTCGATCTAATTCGCGGTGGTATAAAACAGAAAGAACTAACTTGTTTAAAGGACCCAACCCGGCCTGCGGTACGGTCATGTCTCATGTCATGTCCCAATACCGTGAAATCAACATTAATTGTGTTGGGTCCGATTTCATAATTTTAGACTACAATTCCTTATTCATCATCACTCACGACTACTACTTTAGAAATGTGCTCTCAAAACTAGGCCCACTTTCAAGTAGAATTTAATAAAGTGGAACTAATTCTCAGAGCCGATACTACAGGCTGATGAGAACAGACTCAGTCCGCCGGCCGATTAGGGCCTGTCAGTTTATTGTGTTAGAATAGAGACGTTACTTTCTATTTTAACAGATAGCCGCGTTCCTTTCGGCCTGTCAGTCCGACTGTAAGTCTGGGGCGCCCATAATAGACAGTCTAATAAATAGATAACTTAAAGTCAGAATTGTGGTTTAAATATGGTGCCATTTAATTTGCCTTTGATGGAGAGTAGGACATTGTACGTCAAATAATAGCAAGATATGTTAAAAGCAATCGCTAAGTTGCCGGAACGCTGAGCTTAAAGAGTCTGCAAATGAGCAAGTTATTAGCGCTACATGGCAAAATTTTGTCCTGAGTAAGACGGCTATAACCTCCCGTGAAATATATCCCAATGCTCAACATCTTCAGACACTCACTCCTCAGCACCCCCATCTCGATACTAGACTGTCAACTGTCTCCAGGCATAAAGTTGCTCGGTGTGACAAGTTTGTTGGTGTGTGAACTTGTGAAAGCTAACGCCAAGTCCTTATGTTCGAAATTAGCTCGATCGAACGTAAAAACATCAAGCAAGCTTGTGCGAGGAGCCTTTCTGAACACGATTCTCAACTACTGGAAGGACACCCACGCACTAGTCGAAAATAAACTAGTTACTTCTCATAAAGTACTTAATATTTCACGAAGGGAAATATGTACAGTCAACCAATTTGATTCCTAGGCCACTATGGACTTTGTCAACGTGACGTTGTAAACCAAATCATAGGAAGTCTCTTACGTTTTGGTTGACAACGTCACTTTAACATAATCCAAAGTGGCCTAGAAATCAAATTGGTTGACTGTACAGAGTAGTGAGGCGATTGAATTTGCATCCCTCACTCATATTTACACCGTTTTGATGTATACGATTACGTAATAAACGCTGCCCACGTTTTTTGAGGCAGCAATATTTATCTGTTAGATGCCAACACCCCATTTGGATTTGAGGCGGATAAATTGACAGATGTAACTATCAAATTACACACTATCTCTCTCTATCACTTGTGTTTGTTTTGTTCCAATAAGGTAAAAGTTTGATGATTATAACCACTCTAACTTTATTAATCTCAATAGTATAGTATAGTATAGTAATAGTATAGTATGGATTCTGTAAGGATTTCATCACTATAGGTCTGGCTCAACCCAGCCCCTTACAGGTTTAAACGTTGGATGAATGACAAATACTATGGAGTAATATTGGAACATTCCTACTATTTCGGGCTACCTTCCTTTAGCCAACCACATGCCCTTAATTCTTGACACTTATCATAAATTGGAGTCAGCTACCATTTCAATATATCAGACTGATTAGGTCAGTCAAAATTTTGGCTCAGTCAGACAAAATGCTACACATATTTTTGTCTATTCGACACCACTCGAAAAGTAGTGTCAAAGAGACAAAATGTCTGGTTTTGATCGTCACTCACTTTGAAAGTTCATTGCTCCGTTGGCTGGATGGGCGCTGGCGCTGGGCCTACAGCTGTATGAGCGCGGGTCAGCAGCTCAGCTCGTGGATGAGCAGCGGCGTGTGGGCGGCGCTGGGCCGCTGCGCGCCGACGCGCTCCAGCACGCACGAGGCCGACAGGCGCGCCTCCGCGTCGTGGTCCCAGCACTCCTCCATGGTGTCGCACAGGACGGAGAGGCCCTGAGGTGAACAGAGGGATTATGTTTCCTTTTTCTTCCTTTATCTCTCACGTAAGATTTTTGGCATGTTTTCCTGCTGATCTACGCATGTTATTGGATATTATATTGAATTTAATATTTATTGCTTTATATAATGCTAGATTAAGTAGTACCATTGTAATATGTTTAAAAAATGACTGACTGCTGAGTTTCTTGCGGCGTTTCTTCTCAGCAGTGTCTCCTCTTGGGAAGCGCTGGTAGATTCTTGACGTGTAAAAGCCCGTACGGCCCGTAAAGCCCGTACGGCCTACTTACTGAATAAACATCTTTTATCTTTTTGT
The DNA here is from genome assembly GCA_963966035.1 of Acleris laterana. Taxonomy (NCBI): domain Eukaryota; kingdom Metazoa; phylum Arthropoda; class Insecta; order Lepidoptera; family Tortricidae; genus Acleris; species Acleris laterana. The sequence goes on along the minus strand of OZ014448.1, from coordinate 6,077,020 downwards.
TTATCTTTTTAATGTTTTTGCTACGATTAGGATGAAGGTTGTGAAGCGACGCTTAAATCACGTGACTGTCGAAATATTTCCATACAAGATTAGCTCCGGGAGATGTTTCGTAACACTAAATCAAATCTGATTTCGTACGTCTGGTTGCAAGGAAATTCTTTAGTTAATTAGGTAACACAATAATAGTAACGAGGGCGCCACTGGACGCTCGACGTTTGCTCGGTGCAGTCTTAAGGAATGAGTCTTGAAGCTCTTAGATTGGCTTCTAATGTAAGCGACGACATACGAAGCGGAGCGAGTACTTATTTTTTTTAAATAAGGCTTTCGTAAAAATGGTGGATTGACTAAGTACGTACGTAGTGAAAATTTATTTTATTTCGTACTTGATAAGGGCACAGATTTAAAATGACAGTTTTGTATTGTGATCGGTAAAATGACTGAATTAGGCAGTTCTTTGCGCGTGGGCAGTTAACAAATCGGAATTGATCGGTAAAAGAATCACGTTATAAACAGTAATTAAGCAGACAATTTATCCTTTGTTAGTTTTACTATGTAATTAAAAAGTAGGTATGGTTGTATTACTTATGGTTATATTTAAAAGATGATATCGCCCGGATCTTACACAAGACTTAGCCATTGAGTCCACGGATCCCCGCTACGCGAGGCCAATATTCGTAGAAGGTATGCCCTTCGACTGTAAATAATTAACTAACTAACCTAACCTTTTTTTATGGCCTATTTTGAACGCCTTACGCCAAATACAAAATGTGTCACTCACGCCAAACATTTTTGCTACGCTATGAAAATTTTAAATCTTCAAATAGTGTAGGCATCAGTGGCACGACTAGGTTAAACATTTACCTAGCCGTGCCCGCCCCCTTCAACGGAAGTTTGCCGCGTTTTGTAATCACTGTTTCCGTTACCGCCCATTCTATAATTTTTGCAGCCTAATTATTAATTACCTACACTGCTTGAGTATTTTATGAGCTTCCATTTTCGAGTAATACACGGCGAATAAACGATTTTGATTTTGACGGCTCATTTATTTCAACGGATCAATATAATCTACCCGGTGGCAGTCTGTCTGGTCGCATAACAACTATTGTCATAATTTCGATTGTCATAACACATTACGCATAAAGTTGATGCTCATTTTTTTTGGCCTAAATTGTACAATGGCATAATTGTTCCCTGTCATAATTATACGGAGTCATTGGTTTAACCATAATGTAGAATGTCATACATTTATTTAGTCATAATATTAATAATTATAATTATTTTTAGTAATAATTGTACATGTATCAAGTCATAATATCGGATCGCGGATAGGTTAGGGTATTTTTTTCTATAAAAGAGTGGAAAAACTTACGTGCGTAATGCGTTTTGCAGTTTATGCGTTTAAACAGAATAGTTAAATTATTTTATGAGCAACCTATTTATGACTATTATAAAGTATGGTTAATTTATTTTATGCGCATCAAATTTATGTGCGTTACACAATATGTTCTTAACCATTATGATTAAAAATACGAATATATGACTATTTACAGTTATGCGTAATGATGAGTATGATGAATCTATCATAAATAAATAATACATATCAGAAGAACACCTTTCACAAATTGACCTAGGATCAAACTAAGCTCTAGACTTGTAATATGGTTACTAAGTAACGATAAACATACTTATATAGAGTAAACGACCAAGGCTCATCACATCAGTAATCACACAAATACTTAAAGTAAATCAACTTACAGGATGATCCCTCCACCGGGGCGGGATGGTGGGGCGCAGTTTCCGCTGCACCACGGCCTCTTGCATCTCCTCCAGGCCGGGGTGCGAACCCACCTCCTCCTCCAGGGGCAGCCGGTACTGCGCCGTCGGCTCCACCCCGCCTTCATCGCATCTGTGTGGAACACCAATGGCAGGATCATTATGGGAGCTCGCAATTTGTCCTAACATTTATTGCTCTAATGTATCGCCGTTACAAATTATGTCTCTCGAATAGGGTTTCAACTGAGGCATACTATTCTAGTTTTGAAGAAATGTCTGCGGTTAGGTTTAGGTGGATTGTATTATATTATAACATTAGCGCTGCGCTCATAAACATGAGCGCAGGTGTCCTTGGCGGAAATAACAGCGCGCGATTAGTGCTACACATTTTCAAAGAAATACAGATAACCATTTGAACAGCTAAAAGAAAACTTGAACGTTTAAAAATAAAGTTACGACTGACTATAATAACTTGATCAGTACAATTTTATCAGGTTTTAAAAAAGATAGTCTCGAATTATTATTACAGTTAATAATTCGAGACTCTTTATAAGTTTAAAGGTGTAAAAAAGACAAAATATTGAACTATTTTATAATTGGTGGATAGGTCATTTTCAAAAAAAAAATTACATAGGTAATTAAGGGCTTTAATGAAATCAAAACTTAATTGATTCCTTTGTGTAACGAAAGTTAACAAAATCAAAAGACCACATCACTTACCGCGAGGCGATTTCCCACAGGACGAGCGCGCACGCGTACATGTCTATCCTCAAAAACGCATCTTTCGTGAAGTTGATGGCTCCATCCAGGACTTCAGGAGCCATGTAGCGCCTGGTGCCGACCTGGCCGTGGGCGTCGCCGCACCCGTGCCCCACCTCGAACACCAGGGCCAGGCCGAAGTCAGCGATGCAAGCGCTCAAGTCCGCTTTTAGGAGGACGTTTTTGGACTTGAAATCCCGGTGAGCTACCGCTGACTTCCCGCCGCCTTCCTCGTGTAAGTGAGCCAGGCCGCGCGCGACACAGGCGGCGATGCGCCAAGCTTCGGCCCACGTCAGCGTGTGGGCTTTAAGGTAGTCGCACAAGGATCCCTGAAGAAAAAGAGTGTTAATACTTCTTTAAATTTTGTTGTTGCTAGGACTTGAATAGAGGTGAGAACAAAACATTTCCATCTATCGCGTTCTTATGGGCGACGCAAGAAACAGTTGCAGTACGTAATTAAATTATAAAATTTATGTACATGCCTTTTAACCAATTCAATTGGTACTTTTTAAATGTCTGTCTCCATGCGTGTGTGAAATGTAAGCAATAATTAAAGAAAGACAAAACAATTTCTATGAATTATTTACAAGTTTAGTTAATAATACAGGCGCCGCGAGAAAGACACAAGACGTAGAACTTATGTCATAGTCATAGTACATAGGTATGCCCGATTGGCCTGAATAATAGGCACTATAAATAAGAAAAATATTATGATTTCCATGCTTGTCTTATTATAAGAAAAGTATTCACTGCTCATTGTTAAGACAGCAGATATCTGAAATATGTTGGATTTAAATAAGAAGTGTTTGCAATATATAAAAAAAGATAATACAATTGAAGAGATTTATCAACTAATAACCAACCTTCTCATGGTATGCAGTGATGAGCCAATATTCAGCTTGAAGATTTTCACCCTTCTTGTCCACTCCAATATAATGCAAGATATCGGGATGATCCATTCTAGGAAGTCTGTAGATTTCTTGCTCAGCCAGCCAGGACTGTTTGTCCTGCAATGGGAACACCTTCACAGCGACATCCTTCTGGCCTAGCTTAGCTCTCCAAACGGCACCGAACCTGCCCCTAGCCCGCACCTCGCAGAGCGTCACCAACCCAACTAAATCTGCAGTCTCATTCTCCATACCAGTACCAGCAGATGGGGGTCGCGATAAAGATCCTTCATTGCCAAGTTCAGCAAATGAGCTGCCTTTACGTCTCCGATATAAAAAGTAACATCCAACAAATGCTATGAACAGAATGAATAATGGAGTCAATGTGTATGCGATAATTGCTTCAGTGTCATTCTGAGATATTGGTGGTATATCAGCTGGTATACGTTGCGGTGGCGAATCAGTAGGTGCTTCTATCGCCGCGTCGAGGCCAGGGAACGTAACGTTGGCGTTGCACATGTCACCTTCACAGCAGCATGTCAAGAGAAGTAGTTTGGTTCTGTGAATGCGACAAGACGACGCCCTATCTTTACAAGCTACTGTGTCCAAGAAACAGCCTTTGAACCGAATGGTGGCCGTGTTGTCCTCGCTATTGTAATGCCACAAATGGACGCAGTGGGTGCTCTTGTCGGACTCAAAAGGGTGGCACTCCTCCCTGTCTGTAGTGATGGTGGTGCATGTCCCATTGTCTTGTGGAACACAGGTGGTTTTCTGTGTGCCGTTGTAGTACGCGCAATACCGAGTCTCAATCCCACCACCTTTTGGACGCGGTGGAAGTGCGTCCTCAGTTGGTGGTGATCCCAATGCTAAATGGATACCTAAAATGCAAAGATGAATCACGTAAACAGCTAGCATTATATATTTGTAAACAGTTATATGTACGTTCC